>JAUELE010227803.1:0-12319 GCA_031471655.1 Diodora aspera | reverse complement strand
CGTTATTGACTGTAGATGACCTTGACCTTCAATGTTTGACCTCTTGCTGCAGCATGAAAGAACAGGCATACCATTTATTACGTGTTCCAAATTTGAACTTTCTCGCACTTGTGGTTCATTTATTAAATTCAGTTTCACAATGTCATGAAAATTTGATTTTGCGTTTCTTTCTTTGAGGAGTATATTCATCCCTCATCTCTACAACATGTGGAACAGTTAATTATAATGATATTTTTAGTTAATTTGTAAATCTACGTCCTTTGGAAAATGATGCATGAAGATCTTCTGAGATGCACTTAGTACGGCCATACACTTGGACACGTACAATACTTCTTTGTTTGAAAGAATATTTCGGTTTCGGAATAGAGTTATAGAGTGTATGGGAACGTAAACCTCATAGAATAACGGAGACTGAAACGGTAAACACTTAGAAACATATAATGTTATTGTAGTGTCACAAGTGTGTAAATAGAGTCGTTCAAGCATAGCGTATCTCGACCTACAATGCGAAGGTCGAAGCAGAGAAATGTTAGTCCACGCCAAGATCACAGTAGAAATAGAAGGCGCATGTCCCGAACCCGGTTGGTGTTGAGGAGTAGGACAGTGAGTTGGGTCGCAGGCACCTAGCCCGGGGGTTTAGAAACCTCCTTAAATGTTTTTTATCATTTTCATGGGTGATGTAGCAATTCCAGAGTGTCTTCGCCTAATATCCATAATGACTTAGCCTCCTTTTTCCCGAACTCTGACCTTGAAGGGGGTGGCATGGCTCACTCCCTTGAGCTGGGCCTCATATATCCGAAACAAAAGACGTCATTAAGCGACGTATTTGGAACAAACAGCAATACATATATTTTCACCTGTCTGACTAAACCTTTACATACATGGATTAGATTTCACAGTGGCCTCCACTGTAGTTAGTGTTAATGCAGTTTATTTGTTAATTACACCTCTTGTAAACAAATCTCTCTTAGTGCTTCTTATATCTTATCCTTAATTGTGTTATTTGTTGCTCTGGTTTATAATGTTTTTAATGACGTTGACATGTCTCTTAACTGGAACTGCCGTTATTGGTGTCATTGTTTGTACATTGTGTCAGTGGCGGATCCGGGGGGGGGGACAGGCGGTCCAGACCCCACCCCCTTGAAAATTGAGTACGGAACATTGCATAATAAAGAGTCCTCGAACCCGGATGAGACTGATATTTTGCATGTTGCACCTCCCCTTTTAAAGTTGGACCCCCCTTTCCAAAATCCTGAATCCGCTCCTGGGTGTCTTTGCTGCATGCTGGTTGGGAGATGAATTCCAGCCAGGGTATTAAAAGGTTGTTATTATTATTATTAGTATTGTTATAATTAAGAAAGCCCCATTTACAAAGTTGTCAGGTTCGTTGTATACATGTTGGAAACAGTACGCTGCGATCCACTATTGTGTTTGGACTGGGGGTGGGGTGAGTTCAACAGCAGAGCTTCGTAATACATCTAAGTTTATTAATATTGTTTTCTTAACCGTCCATAGATATTACCGCTAAATCAGTTATAACACCGCCTATCATTGTATATATTTACTGTGTATTGTTCAGTATTACTGCATTGTATATACTTATATTGTATTTATTATGTATTATTCTTTTTGCCTGAATTGTATTGTATATATTGATCATGTATTTATTGTGTATCGTTCATTTCTCTGTATTGTATATATGTATTATGTATTGTACAGTTTTACTGAACTCTCTTGTACCACCGTTGGTGGTTTTGAGAATAAACTTTGATTGACTTGACTTGTAGCGACATTATCGGTGTGGCGACGAGTTCGGTCTAATCCTATTTACAACAAGGATCGACGTTTCGGTGCTGATTCGTGCACCGCCATCAGGCATAAGAAAAGTCGAAACGTCGATCCTAGTTACAAGTACAGAAGCTGCTAATCTACAAAAGTCCCTCTGTATCCATCACCTTGACGTTTGACAATTTTATGTAGGTCCCTACACCAACCCTTCAATAGTTGGACTGGGTATGCACGTAAAAGAACCCACTCATCCGTTGATAAATGACCAGATAGTGGAGACATTAACGCATGCATACACCACAGTCCACCACAGGTGTTAAGTGGGTACCCGTGAGGACGAGATAGTGTCTGAGAATTACCTCGCTGTGCCTAAATGGCAGCAAGAGATTTATACTCCCCAGGGAGTCGAGACGAGACTGTATAAGTGTGTGGTTAAGGAAGTCCTTTGACCGGGGGAAAACAGCGCGTTGAGCATGCTGTCCAGCGTGGAGATGTGTGCGTTATATAAGCTTTATATAATAAAAATATAATAATGTATCACAAGCTGAAATTGACAAAAACAACAAGTTGAACTAATGTGACTTATTCGAACCTAGCTGCAAGGGTTGCCGGTGTGGTCGAATGTTTCTTAACCTATTGCACTAATTATATCAACGAAGACCGTCCAGACACACCTACAGGCCATCTGTTAGTCAAGCTTCGTCTTTAGCCAGGAAAACATAATTATGGCTAAATTGTATACTAAAGTGTGCATATCTTTGACCTGGCTAACACTGAGACACTAGTTGCAGCAGAGATCTGTACACTGACTTTTACAAACGAATTCTGCAAAATATATTAAAGTTGGACACATGCTCCCGAACGTTTACATAGGTCAAATGGCTTCTGTGTGAAATAAATCACATAAACTGTAAATCATACACTGTAAAAGTGTATGCCTAATTAAATAACGCCGTATTCCCTTACTCGCGGCAGATGCAGACAGATGTATGTTCCAGTTTTCAGAAGCCAGCTTCATTCAGAACCTTACGCTGAATGTTTACCGAAGAATGACCGTTGATTTTCGAATGCTTTCCGAATATGAGCCGAATGCATTTAATTACAAGTGTAACGTTCCCGAAGGTGTACGAATATTTCCAAGATTCGGTCG
Source organism: Diodora aspera (assembly GCA_031471655.1). Taxonomy (NCBI): domain Eukaryota; kingdom Metazoa; phylum Mollusca; class Gastropoda; order Lepetellida; family Fissurellidae; genus Diodora; species Diodora aspera. The sequence continues at coordinate 9,381 of JAUELE010227803.1, read as the reverse complement.
AAAAGTTGAATGCATATTTTCCTAATTTCTGACAAGGGTGTCAAAAAATAAATACGACCATTCAAGAGGCTGTTTCACCGACAAATATGCTATATTGTTTGTGTATTATTCGTCGTATGTACATAATTGTATGTATACGTATCGTTTCAAAGGTTATTTGTTGAAAAGAAAACACTGAGTTTACCACGTACCCTACTTTAACACTACAGAAACCCTTGGACATTCTTGGCAGCTACATGATTCTGGGAATTATGAAATTAATTGGATTAGCGCCGATTGCGACTGCAGAATCCACTGAGATGCCAGTGTTTGCGGAAACTATGTTAATAATGCATTCATTCCTTGATGAAGAGACTCTGAGCAATGAATACCAATATCCGGAAGTTATTTCCATACCAAAATCCTTTCATAAGACACTGAAGCATGGCAGCAACGCAGTCTTCAAGTATTCTCGGAGGTCTTTGAAAGAATAGAATTTATGTCAGTTGTTCTTCGTAAACTGCTGAAACGACAGAGAGGTGTGAAATAATTCTTTTATAGAATAATTCTGAGGCCGAGAAAAATGTTTGTCCAGACTTTTAAATACTCCTTTCATTTCTTGGATCTGCTTGTGGATCGTTCATCGATTTCCTTTTACTTTTTTGTATGTACTTGCTTGAGCGATACCAAAAGAAACGATACCAACATGATTTCAGTTATTTTTCTTTACGTCTTTATGTCAAAGCTGATCAAAATGATGCATGGATATCAATGAGTGTAATTTGTTGACATCATGTCATTGATAAAGTTTCATAATCTTGAAGGGATATCTCTTGTATATTCAAAGCAATTGTGAATTTATTCAGTAGTCTCTCAAAACCGTGGTATCGTTTCTTTTACACATGAGTATAGGTACGTAGATATAGTTTTTGTAGTTATACACGAGTGGTAAATACCAGAGGATCCTGTTGAAGGGGAGTGTTGAAAAATTATTCTCTTGCAAACTATATTTTTGTATCTTTGTGTTAAGATAATTGATAAACACAATTTATCATTAAATATATTTTATTCAGGATTTATTTGAATTTTAATTCAATTACAGAAAATAAAAGGGGACGTGCTAAATATCAGTCCAAATTCTTCTTCATGGTTATGAAATGAAAACAAATACATATCTCTGCAATCTATTCATTGTTTTGCTTTGTACTCATGCAATCAGTTTCTCCAAAATTGTATGCAAACTTTTTGTTTCAAAGTCTTCTAGCCTGCCTCTCCATTAAAAGTCACATGTTCGATCATGTACTTCCTACTCATGTGTAATACGAATACCAACAAGGATTCATTGCTGTTAAGACATTTCGTAATGTCTGCACGTCAGTGTTGCATCCATCAGGTGGGCAAGTCTGTATTCTGTTTTTCGGTAGTTTGTACATATTTAATGAATTAATTACAATGTGTCTGCAATGCACACAATGTCAGTAACTCACAGATTTCAGTCGCATTAACTGACAAACACGATATAGTGCGCTTAACATGATTGTTTTAGATTCGTGTCTTTTTGAAGTGTCCTGATGCTTGACAATAGTAGTTAAGTAACATGGTTACATCTTTTAAATTCTTGTCTTTTTGAAGTGTCCCGATGTTTGACAATTGTAGTTAAGTAACATGGTTGCATCTTTTAAATTCTTGACTTTTGGTAGTGTCCTGATGTTTGACAATAGTAGTTAAGTAACATGGTTGCATCTTTTAAATTCTTGACTTTTTGTAGCGTCCTGATGTTTGACAATAGTAGTTAAGTAACATGGTTACATCTTTTAAATTCTTGACTTTTTGAAGTGTCCCGATGCTTGACACGATTATTTAAGCACCATGGTTACATCTTTTAAATTCTTGTCTTTTTGAAGTGTCCCGATGCTTGACAATAGTAGTTGAGTAACATTAAGTCGTAATTTCAACATAGCATGATGTCGTTATTCCAACATAACATTACGTCGTAATTTCAATATAGCATTATGTCGTAATTTCAACATTATGTCGTATTTTCAACATAACCTTATGTCGTACGTAATTTCAACATAGCATTATGTCGTCATTTCGGTATAGGCTTTCGTACTTGTGAGCACGGCTAGTATCACACAACAAATAGTTGCATTATGTAAGTGTAGAATACGTTGAATGCAAACCATTCTGTTAACCAAGATGCTTCTGCAGGGTAGGACACTCACAATGATGGTCAATTATTGAGAAATCGTCCATGATTGCAAGCACAATCAATAAATGAGACCAAATCAGTATGGATCCCTGTGAGTAATTTTCAAAAGAAGAGGTCTTTAAATATTTGAAGAAGGGGATTATTCCTGGCAGTAGTAGAGTGACAACCCGGAGAATAATCAGTAGTAGGCGTTTCTGTTGGCTTCGTGGTCGTACGTGTTAGTATTGGCTGGAACGAGCCAAATGTTGATGGTGTTCAACTTTGCAGAACTGTGACAACTCATCTGATTAAAGCTCCAACACCAAGACCAACATCTTCTGAGGCGGGACTACTAAATACCGAAAACAACCGAAAATGATCGAAAACAACCAAAAATAGCCATACTAAACACTTAAAATGACCGAAAACAACCGAAAAGAAAGCGACAATGACTTAAGACAGCTGAAAAAAACCCTACCAAACACCGAAAACAACTGAAAATAGCCCTACTAAACACCAAAGTGACAGACAACAGCCCAAAATAGCCATACTAAACAACACAAATGACCAAAAACAACCGAAGGAAAGCGACAATGACTTCAGACAGCCGAAAATAGCCCTAGGAAACACCAAAAAGGACCGAAAAAAACTGAAAATAGCCCTACTAAACACCGAAAAATGACCGAAAACAACCCAAAATGCATTCGGTCGTTTTCGGTTGTTTTCGGTGTTTAGTAGGCTCCTCTTCTAAGGATTACAAATAAGAAGATTTCAATGTTTTGTGTGCTGCTCTTTCAAGATATCTGAACTTTTCGTACGGAATAGGCTTCAGTGGCCTCGTTGCTGTTTGTTCCATGTAGGTCTCAAGAAACAACTAAAGACGTGTTTTATAGCCCTCATGATACGTTAAGCTTGAGACGCTAAGCAACGTCGAGCCTTGGCATTACCTGGATGGGTTACCAGCTAGAATCGCTGAAGCTTTCAGGTCTCCAAGGGTTCGCCCTGCCTCCCAATTATGTCACAATGTCAGTGGTGTCACCTTGGTCAAGTCGACCTAAGTCGACCTCAGTCGAAACTGGGTACTGCGAGCTTGGGTTGTATACTCCCATGGAGTTGACCAATGATGTGGCTTGTAGATAGTTCCAGTGACTGGGGTAATACTGTTGAGCTCTTTGAACATGCTACCGCATGGATCAGGCGCAAAACAAATGCACACATTAATAAACAAAGATAAGTCAAATAAAATAACATGATAGAAATACAAAGCACGAACAATTAAGAAAACACAGATTGAGATGTCTGGCAGCCAAGAAATGTTAGAACACTGATTAACCTTTCTGATAAAACAACTACTTAATTTAGAAAAAAAACAAACAAAGTAAGTAAGTTACGTATTTATATACATGTACGTATGTTTAAATTGAAACAGGAAATTTTAAGTGTTGAATAATTTTTCCAGAAATTACATTTGAAAAATAAGCACTATAGCAGTTCTCTGGGAAACGTTCTCAAAAGCAAATGAAACACCATAAATATTATAAAAATGGAGCTAAACAATAAGACACGATAGACGATTAACATGAGAAAACAACACATTTACAGGAGGTGAGTTGGTCTTGTGCAACCCACGGAGGTCACAAGCTTGTGAAGTTAAGCAACGTCGAGCCCGGAGAGTAGTTGGATGAGTGATCGACTGGCGTTGAAAGCTTCCAGGCCTCCAAGGGCTTGTCCCTGCCTCGCAGCGAGACGCTGGTAATATCAATGGTGTCGCATTGGGCAAGTGGCTTTACTCGTAAATTGCCTTAGGACACCCAGCTGAAACTGGGTACTGGTCCTCCACCAGGAGTGTTGTGAACCTTCTAGCGCCTGGTGGCTGCTTGGGTTACACCAGGGTAATAATTCCGAGGCTTATGATTGCGTTTTTCTGTATTTCAGAACGTTATTTGTCATTAAAACCATTCCCACCACAGTAAGTCCTCAGTGTGGTTTGATGTCTTTACTGATGGAGCGTTTGTAAGGCTGGGAGATTCTGACGTCATCACAGGAGTAGTTCCCTTGTGTCCTAGCGATTCTTCCACCTCTTTTGTAAACGTAGTAGACGTGAGAGTAGTATTAACAGTAGAAGCAGTACCAATAGTCGCGGCCGAGGTACTTGTCCGTCTAGTCTTCTGGTACGCTACAGTTGATGTTTCACGAGCAGTGTTTCGTTTCATCGATGTGCGCCCGTCAGTTGAAGTTCTATTGCTTATCTGTATTTCCTCAGAAATTGTTTGGGATTCTTGGCACGCTACCCTGGCACACATGCATTTCCTTTCTAACGCTTCAACACGCTTTGAACTGGTACTCACTTTATGTTTAAGCCGACCGAGCTCTCTTTCGTATTCGTTCACCTCTTTTCTGTAGTTTTGTAGTTCATGCTTACTGCGTGATAACGCTGCTGTCAGCTGGTTTAACTGAATATGTACCTGCTGGGCTGTTCGCTTCATCGCTTGGACTTCCTTGACCGCAATCTCTCTGCCATGCTGTGCCAGATGTCCAGATTTAATGAGGTCCTTTATGCCGATTCCAATGAATCCAGGTAGAACCGAAGGTATGACATAGGTTTCCAAATCAGCGATTATATTCTTTTTTATATAACCCATGTCTTCCTGAATAGTTGTCTTCATTCGGACTATCCTTTTCGCAAACTTCGTGTTCAGTGTTTTTTTTAGATTACTCATCTCATCCTCAAAGAGTTTCTCCATTCGGTCTATCCTTGCAGTCAACTTCTCATTAAGAGATTCAGTTTTACCGTCGTCATGTCCCATTGTATGTGTGATGGCACAGAACATCATTATGACTACCGCTGTTTTCATTGTTGCGTTTCACAAATTCGCCGATTACGTGTAGCTTTTCCAATAAACTTCACACAGAGGCGTACCTCGCGAGAGATGTCAATGTTTAACGTGCGCACTCCAGATATACTAAATTTAACACACGGGAACACCACTCAGGTACTACATATAACCTGACACTATCGACCTTGACCTTTGCATCAACCTTGACGTTTGCTAGTGCTTATGTTTACGTTGACACCAAACAACCTCTGTATAAATACACTCGTATAAAATATAGTTCCATGCAATATTAAGATTCGTTTACTTGTACAAGCATTTACGTTTGTTTAGAAGGCAAACCCTTCAAATCTTTTCTTTTAAACATTAAGCGTAGGGACAAAATTTGTTCCAAAATCCCAGCCCTTAACAGTGGTGTATTGGAGCGCAGTTTGGAAAGCGCAGAGGAGGCAATGCTTTTTTCAAGTTCAGTTTTTACCAGTCAGAAAACGGCAAATGACTGGTTTATGCATATATGTAATGTTTATGCAAATTCCAGAGCTGTTAAGTATGCAAGGTGCGGAAAACATGATTGCAATCCCAAACGCCGTTATCGTGGTTAAAAGGCAAAACTCTAAACATGAGTTAAACTCAAGTTGCTAATAATCGTTGTTCCCAATACTAATGAACGGTCACGTGATTAAAAAAAAAAGATCAAAATGTCAAAAAGGGTCATCATATTAGAATGAATGTTTGACAATATGCTTCTGGCATTATAAACATATTGATAAGGCTTCAAAAAATGAAATGTTTCTGGTCTTTGCCCCTAGGTAAAAATAATGCGATGATGCGATCTTCCTTTTTTTTGACTGCCTGTATGAACAGATAGGCAAATAATATTTCAGAATAACAAACTGTTAGTAACTTAAAACAAACAAAATAAATGATTTCCTGAGAAAAACCATGTTAAAATTAAAAGTCCCGAAAACAGAGTTTAGAGTTACCTGCCCTTGGCAATTAATATCCGGGAAAAAGAGAGTTGATGCGGGGGTCGAGATTGACGAGCGCTGAGACCAGAAACAAAAGACTTTTTTAGACCTAAGTGTCATTTTATGACGGAACGTTTTATTTCGTAATTTATCACGTAAAGTCGGTGTTCATAGCTTTGCTAAATTATATATTCAACAAAAACAAAACAAAAAATAAATTAATAAAAACTTTAAAATTTCATTACCCCTTGCTAGCCCGTGAATCTTAAATTTCCAGTGAGTAACTATTCCACACGTTCAACTATGAGATTTTGAAGTGGAGTCCCTCTCTACATTTAAGATCACGTTTCCCTCAAGGTCTTTTCTCGTTAACCACTGCTGATCATTTCTGGCTGAATGAGAGACCCGAATCAATGGTTGACCTACATCGGTGCGGCAAATCTGTCTACTTGAGGACACATTGGAGCTTTTGATGCCTCTCCAGTACTTCTAGCAGGTAATTAATGGCGAGAAAATCTCCTCGGAAGACAGGCATAGCCGGTAGCATTTAATTTAAATGTTTTTAAAAAGACGATCACTTAAAATGTGATCCTTAAGGTCTTGCGGCTACTCTTTGGGCATCCAGCTAAGTGAAATGTGATGTTTTTAAAAGGTCACTGATTACATATTTTTGCTAACGTGACGCGCAACAGACAGAAGGAATCAATTTGGAGGTGTACTTGGGAAAACCTGGGTTGACCCTGGATTGATGGAACGCGACTGAATAAACTTTGGTCAGGACCTAGTTCTCTAAAGTTGGATACGTGGTCAAACTCAGTGGTTTCTTTTCCAAAAACGATAAATGTAGTTAAAATGATGTACACACTATACATAATACACAAACTATACAGTATGTCTGTCGGTTTTACAGCTTCTTGTCTAACCTAATTTATTTGGGGACCCTCGTGCCATAAAATAGAAAAAAATGCATTCCGAACTTTCCGGCCGAATCTTGAAAATATTCGTAAACATTCGGAAACGTTATACTTGCAAGTAAATGCATTCGGCTCATATTCGGAAAGCATTCGGAAATCGATGGGACATGCATCGGTAAACGCTCAGTGAAAGGTTCGGAATGAGACTATTTGAAAGTAGAAAAAATATCGGTCTGCCGGGACTCAGGGAATACGACGTTATTTATATTAATTAGGCATGCAGTTTTGCAATGTTTGAGTTACAGTTTATGTTACTTGTTTCACACAGATATCACCAGATCTATGTTAGCGTTCTCGAGCAAAGAGGCAGATTATCATTCTCGGACAATTAGCTTTCCTAGCTGTGCCTTAGCCGGTCCTGTTGAGGCACAAATTGTAATGATTAAGAAGGAGATGATGATGATGATGGTGATGGTGATAGTGATGATTAACACGAAGATGGTGAGGAAGAGAGGATAAAGAAAATAAAGTATAAGATGAGCAAGAACATGAAGAAGAAAAAGAGAAAGAAGAGGAAGAAGAGGAAGAAGAAGATGAAGATGTTCAATCACTATCATCATCATCATCATCATCATCATCATTATCATCATAATCATCATCATCATCTTGGTCATTACCTTTCGTGCAGGTTAGTTTATTACAATTCGTGCAGGTATTACAATTCGTGCAGGTTATTACAATGTGTGCCTCAACAGGGCCAACATTGAAATCCTTCTTTAAATACCAAGGATTCACGCCTATGAACAATGGTCGTTTTGTGTATTGGAAAATCCATTGGGCTAAATATAACCAACCAATGAAATGTCACAAACTAAAGAAGCCGAAGTAAGCAAGGGAAGTAACCTATGACAAATAAACACAGCAACAACTGCAGATCGATGCCCCCAAACTTCATAGGAGTAAATCCAGGGTATTTGACGAAGGCTTTGGTCAACCTACAACACCCTGGATTTCGAGTATGGACTAGGCCAAGCAGACCGTGGTAGAGTACAATACTCAGTTTTATACCTTGACTTACGGCTTTGACAAAAAGATAGGATTAGATAAATGGGCTGTCGGACTATCGGACTCACCCACTCGGTATCAATGCTGAAGTCACAATGCTTCATCAAACTTTACATGAGTATTTCATCAACTGATTTTTTATTTATGCCATTTTATATTTGATGATACCACGTGTTCTTTTTTCTTCCTGTGCAGCCATGATTCCCCTCAGCTCTTCTCATACCCTTTTGAAGGATACACCAAACGCAAAAACAACTTGGTTTTGAATAAAAGACCCCGATGCAATAATACGAATGTCGAAAGTAAAGCGAAAACCCGTTGACTATTAAGCCAGACATCCACGTGCACTGTTAAAGTCGCTAAAAACGCTGAATGTTCCACACCTGTCAATTAACCGGAACAATCTATTTCCGCAAACAGTATAAAACAGGATGTGACGTAAGAGTGTACCCCGCGGCTCTCGCTTAATCATTTATTAGCAGATAACGACAATCACAGACAATGTCAGATAGAGACACTGAAGCTATTGCAGCTGAATGTATTCATACTCCATGTTAGTGATCAGTCAAATATTTTTGTGACTTAAAGCTTGCTAGCTTCGTTGACATAATTAAAGTGTATAGTGAGTTTCATTTGTTACGAAGAATGCAAATTATCGACGACATAATTACGTAAACATCTATGACGTCACCGACTGACACAGATCAAAGATCCCACTTCCTTTATCTTGCCAAAAAAGAAAACAATAAAGAGAGAGAGAGACAGAGCGGGAGAGAGACAGACAGAGAGACAGGGAGACAGAGAGACAGAGAGAGACAGAGAGAGTTTAACGTGCATCCTCAGATAACGATCCGCAAGGATGCTTCAAGATAAAGTGGCATAGTGGGTACCTCCTGAGACGTCACTTGCGGCTTTGGGAGTCGGCTAAAGCTTGTTTTGGAGTAGGCCGATGATTGTTCATGTCTAATGAACCGTGCACTGGATATTTGCCAAATTTTCGATATAAGTTAATTTATTTTGTACATCATCGTTCGAATGAGATCAAATCGCTGAACGGGTTTTTGGTGTACCCTTAAACGTCAGTGTTATTTCTCAGAAACAGATGGATTTTTAGTTTTTGGTGAGCGTTTAAAACCTACGTCACTAGTCTAAGGAAGGCATCATTGAAATACAGGGTATAATGACACCGCCAACGGTCATATACCCTGGATATACTCCTCTTCACCATGGTCGTTTTGCGTTTACGGAAAGTCCAAATCTGCTTAATAAAGACAACCAATGAAATGTCGCATTCACTGCACGAGAAGTAACTTGAATAAATTTAAACACATAACGTCTTTACTTCGCCGAGTTTTAGGAGAGAAGCGCCACATGATTGACCGCAAGCTTTTGGTCAAAATGCGAGACGATCGTGGTGAATAGGAGTGATC
>JAUELE010227792.1:0-12319 GCA_031471655.1 Diodora aspera | reverse complement strand
TACGACAAGCATTGGGTTACTGAGGCCCTATTCTATCTAAGTGACACCACATCACTCCCCGGAAGCCCCACGGGGTGTTTTATGTTACAGAAAAGCAGAATGTCCATCAAACAAACAGAGGTTTTTGGATAAGGCTCTTTGCTCCCCTGGGCAAGGGTTCTTTCTTGTGTAACAGGGCATCCTGAAATTAAATACTTATTACAAAAAAAAATAATAATAAATTCCTTCTTTAAAAAAATAAGTACTAATAAAATTTTGTTTAAAATAAAATTTTAAATTTATGGCAGGAGTTCCTATTCCTACAATCCCTCAATTTTATTTACGATATTTACTAAATTAATAATTGGTTGAATAAGCCGCAATCCAACAATTGTCCGACTGTTCATTGCTAGGACAGATGCTACATGCGTCGTACACAATTATAAGTAATAACGGCATGCATGACTCCTTGAGATACACTGACGAGCTTAAAGACGAAATTACCCTGCCAAACCAGCTGTGAACAGGAATACAGAGAAGAGGCAATAGGCTAAAGTCGTCAAGGTAACACGTGGACAGGTAAAGTCACAGGTGGCCTGCTCTGAACACAAGCATCCATTGCCGTCAAGGTACTTTTGTGAATAGAGTCGTCAAGAAACCAACTTCACCACGAGCCAAACCAGTCCATTAATATGTGACTGCATTTGCATTCTCTTAATAAGAGTCACCCAGAAAACTTTATGCCAACATTTCTTGTGTATTGATTCGACACAGCTTGGCGATTCATGCTGAAGTACGCGTTAGATGTTACACGTGCCGAACAAAGTCGAGTGTAAAATCGGCTGAATATTAAAGCAAATATATGTTATGTGTTACATGTTTGCCCAACTCACATGTGTGAAAGTAGCGAAAATACTCAATAAACTCGACAAGTAGCAGCCCGATTTTATTGGACAGCCTCCCTTTGATCTTTGAAGCATAACATGTTAGTCATTTTATCCGCAGTAAATTCATAATATTTTATAATCAAATCAACAAATATTTCAAAAATGTTATTATGCATCCAATCTCATGCGAAACATTTGACAGCAATAAAACATTTTAATAACATAAAAACAATTTTTATATACAACATCACAAAAAATAATATAATAATAATCAAATATGGAACCACTATGATGCTTTTCAAACTGCGAGAATGGAACTGTTATTTCTTTAAAATCAATGCAGTTGGGCTTTTGACGCTTAAAGATAACCTTCAAATGATTATTAATTTGATGCACCTTTCACCAACCTTTCAACTGAATCACAGGTGACATCTAATATGAATCCATACTGATGCTTTTCAAATTGTTTGAAAATTGAATTTTCATTCACTTCTTGTCAATTGAATATTGTGGCCATATGTTCAAACATATGAATGAGCTACAACGAAATTCTGATAAGTAAAATTTCAAGGGACCATGGATCTTTTTTTTACTTATCCGATATTTTACTTATCCAAACCCTGCCAAGCAGTCAGAAATAGGAACGAAGATAAAAAGACATGAAATTACCGGGCTTGTCGAAGGTTTGTCCCCATCAGTTTGCACATGGACACATTGGGAATCACTTAAGTCTTTAAGAACAATTACAGTACAAACAAATTTAATGAAAGCACTGTAAGCTGGGTATTGTGTTGAGTCAATCAGTGTTAATTGCGATGATCACTTGTGTATTTTACTTATCTGATGGCATTTACTCACTTGACTGATTGAAGGGACCTTGAAAATCATTTTAGTTATCCGGAAGTTTTACTTTAAAATCGATTTTACTTATCCATATCAAAATAATGATACATAAAGAAGAAACACAACAGGAGCGCAGAAAATGTTTTACTTATCCGGATTTCATTGTATTTTGAATTCAACACTATTTGTCTCACCGATATAGAAAAGAAAAGGAAAGTAAAAATTCAAATTGACTTCCCTTGCTCGCCAAGCATTTGGTTTCTGGATCCCTATTCTATTCAAGTGACCTAAAGCCCCATGGGGTTACGTGAAAGAAATACATACAGGTAACTGAAGCATGGAAACAAGCAGGTGTCTAGTTCCACTTAACTAAAATTAGCACTCAAGGCCCCAATGAAAATAACTTGTTTTTCATCACTTTTTTGTAATTTAAAAGGAGAGGGAGGATTTTATTTTTATATTTTATTGTTTTTTGAGTATCTATACATGAATATATAATGTTCATTTATATTTTTATTTGGTGCAAATATTGTAACTTTAAAAATCATGCATATTCAGCTGACTTGTTTGTTTTTGAACTGAAATAATTAAGCAATAAATATTTATGTTGTAAATTCAGTCATCATGCAAGATGCCTATCTATTTAAAATAACACACTGGGAAAAAACCTCATTCTTAACAGTACTTAAAAATATAAAACAATCTAAGGGTCGAAAAACATTTTCACGGCAGGCTGGTGATGAGAAACAAGTTATTTTCTTTAAGTGGCCTAAAGTGTTAAAGTTGCAACTTCTTTGACGGGTCCAAATGACCAACCAAAGGTTTTGTAAAATGGGTTGCATCAAGAGTTTTAAATAGAAAGAAAATAAAATAACGAGCTTACCTTTGTCCGTCCGCATGCTCGTCACCTTCGTTCTTGTCACACTTGGTTTGTGGCAGGGTGATCTTTTTCAAGCCACTGTATTCACTGCAAGAGATTAAGAAACATAAAAACAGCTTGTAAAAAAAGCTGCCACTCAAACTCAATTATTCAGCTTCTTCGCTGACACAATTTCTGTTACTGTGTTAACTACACATTTACAACACACTTCAGCTTGATTTAAGCTCTGGAACCACAAAACTGTAATGAAGATGCTGGTGATGGTTTGAGAAAACATGGTTAGTGTTTTATGTCACATCAGCAATCTGTTGTAAATATGTAAGTAAATTTGGAGTAAAAAGATCATTCAAAGGTTCACTAATTCCTTTATTTGAAACATATCTGTTGCTATGGTGTACCCGCTGTTAAAACTTGGAAAGCTCCTACATCCTTTATTCCAAATAGTATTAACCTTTTAAAGAAAATTAAGCAAGTCTTAATATATTTTCATTAGTACTTAGCATTGCTCCTCAAATGCTTTTTCTCATTTCAGTTTATTATCATAATATTTAAATAACTGTAATTCACAAAGTTCATTTTATCATTTCAAGCTCTGCATGTGATGTACACCAAATTAATGTGAAGGTAATAAAGTATTATTATTATAATCTTTTTGGACAATATCTTGACAACCTCCTCTTTAATTCTGACTGAACAGAAAACACCATGAATTCTTTTGTTTATCCTACAGGTGTGACAGAATTCATTGATCACGAATGTTCTGAGTTTGATTCCCCAATTAGCATGTCCCCAGCAGTTGAGATTTGAGAGTTGAGATGATGTTTTATATTGCAAGGGCAATAATTCAGCCTTGACGCAACATGATGTGCAAGGTGCACATCGAGGGAAACCATAGTTCACACAGAGGCCCATTGAAAGAGTGAGTGAGTGATTTGGGGTTTTGCATGATTTTCGGCAATCTTTCAACCACATCCCCACAGTCTCACCAACATCACGTCGGTGTCGGGGCTCCTGTCTCTTTTTGGGCTGAAAGAGAGGTGTCCGTGAGGGACTCAATCACAACCACCAAGGCTGGCAGCTTGCCAGATTGACACACTAACCACTGCACCCTACCCCCCCCCCCCACTGAAAGATAAGTGAAAGCAAAAGATCCCCACTATAATCACCTTGTACAACAACCATTAGGTTACTGGAGCCCTATTCTTTATAAGTGACACCATGTCCTCTTTATAAACCCCATGGCATTATTCATAAAAGAAACCAATCTTATTACAAGCAAAGATGAGTGAGTGAGTGAAATAGATTTTTACATTGCAGGGGGCAACATTTCAGCCATAGCGCAATGTGATGTGCAAGAGGTACATCAAGAAAAGGGACAACACAGGATCGATAGTGTAAGCAAAGATGACCTGTTTGATCATGACATCACCCGTTTCATCAGTAATCATAGTTCACGGGTTTCACTACATCAAATTATCGAGCTCCACACTCATGGTTCAGACTTCCATCTTGCTATAACCTGACTGAGACCGGGACCAACAATACGGCATAAACCAGTGAGTGAAATGTTTTTTACATTGCAGGGGGCAATGTTTCAGCCATAGCGCAAGGTGATGTGCAAGAGGGAAAAGGGACAACACAGGATTGATAGTAAATCATTTTAGACGGCTTTTACGTCAAGCATGAGGATTCTTGGGGACTATTCTTTCTAGTGTTAGAGTCACACCCCAGGGAACCCCACGGGGTTGGAATAAACCAAGACGAAATGACAGATTGACCTTCTAAACTATATCTGGACTATCAGACTTCAGAGATTTTTGTATTTAGGATCACCCCCAAGTCTGGTGTGGTAGCTGAACTACACAAGCTGGTGAACTGAATGTAGTTTTTCCCGGTGGGAATGTTGTCATTATAATCAGCGTGAAACGATGAGAAATTACACACGTGAAAATAAGAAAAACATGAAACATTCCCAGCGGGATTAGATTGACAATATCTGTAACCTCTGTTCCACACCAAAATAATTACGCTTGTGTAAAGTTTCAATATATTTATTCAGCTCCAGCTCACCGGAGGAACACATTTAAACTCTGTATTTTCTTCCCGGTTGATAGAGGCAAACATTCTTCTTTAAATGTACAAGCCATTATCATTTGAGAAGCAGTTAACCAAGTTCAACCATGATTTATTTCTCTACATTAGTAAAATACAATAAAAACTTTAACATTTCAAACTGGTATTAAATATATGAATAAATTTATAAAATAAAATTTTCAAAAATCAAGATTGTAATAATTATACAATTTTTGTAAATTTTATCATGGTTAAATATATTTGCCCATGAAGTTCTACAGTGAGTGAGTGATTTGGGGTTTTACGTGGTTTTTGGCAATCTGTCAGGCACATCACCACAGATTCACCAACATAATGTTGGTGTCGGGGCTCCTGTCTCTCCGGACTGAAAGAGAGGTTCCCGGGCCAGACTTGAACCACAACCACCAAGGCTGGCAGATTGCTGGGCCGACGTGCTAACCACTGTGCCATCCCGAGCCCCAACACACAAAATTTGCATGATTTGTGGATAATATAGCCAAAGATGAATATCTCCTTAAAATACTGCATTTCCGGAAACAGTGGGTGACATAAAAATAATATTGGTTCACCGAGTGACAAAATAAGAAGTGAAAGCTGCCTGAGAGGATCAAAGTCCCACACAAAGATCAATGGGGGACCTCATTACACATCTATTATTCTTCAATTTTGTCAGAGACCCCAAATCTTAATCCCCCTAAAGAGAGGTCTAATCCCTAAACAAAGGAACAAACTAGGCCCTTCTGCCAAGCAGGGGTACTTTAAGATGGCAAGACATTTGTACCAAACCTCGCTTCTCGGACAAGCCAGAAGGCTGAAATTAAAACACACCTTCAATCAAATGACGCCAGCAGTACCACGCAGAATCCATACAAGATTGATTACAACAGGACAACTGATACTGTGTATCCTGTCATTGAGGACAAGTGGACTGAGATGGCTTCTGTAAACTGGCCGGTCATCCTTAAAGTGACATCAAGACTCTACATGAGTTTGACTGTACTTTGACCAACCCCGAGACTTTTGTCTATGCATAGAAACATAAAGCTCATCTTACTCTATGATACTACTCTCTGCTGGGTCTGACTCATGAAAGGGAAATTTATTCCCAGAGGAGCAATATTTTCTCCTCTCTCTTTAAATATACTTAAAGCTGGATATATGGCTCCCGAATGTGAAAATAGATCTGGTGCTATCTGTGAAATAAATAACATGTAAACCATACATTGTAAAAGTGTTTGCCTAATTAAATAATGCCGTATTCCCTTAATCCCGGCAGATGCAGACAGATATATTTTCTATTTTCAAATAACCAGCTTCATTCTGAACATTTTTTCTGAGGGTTTACCAAAGAATGTTCCGTCAATTTCCGAATACTTTCTGAATATGAGCTGAAAGCATTTAATTACAAGTATAACATTTCCAAAGACTTACACATATTTTTAAGATTCTGTTGGAAAGTTCAAAATGCATTTTTTTCTATTTAACGACATGGGGATAACAAAATAAATGAGGCCATTCAAGAGGCTGTTAAGTGACAAACATGCTGTATCGTGTGTATATTATTCATGGCATGTACATAATCTTATGCATATTTATCGTTCCATAAATTGTTTTTTTTTAAAGGTAACCACTGTGTTTGACCACATATCCAAATTTAAGCAACTGTACAGCTTTATAATCTCTACATAAATCTAATCATATTTTATATACTCAAAGACCGAGCAAGTCTATAAAATCTAGGTCATAAATTTAACAGAGAGGAGGCACAAAAATGGATACCATAAAATATCAATGTCAAGAATGATTTCCGAGACTGCGATGAGCCTATGCTTGAGACAGAGCTGCCACCCTGTACACGTTTGGAGTATTCTATACGATTTTATATCATCATATACCCCCATACGACCATACACTGAGGTAGCCAGCACCATTGAAAAAGACTTAAGATTGCTCAAATCCTCTTTAACTTGTGTAATCTTATTAGACTGAAACCAAGCCTATGATTTCACACCACTGGTTTGAAACAGTTATCTTTTAATCTCTATAAATACCACTGTTAGCCTAATTCCTTCCAATCTCCTTAACTGCTCCACACAAATGAAATCAATCAAAAGTCTCACAAAAGACACAAATATTTACAACCGGGAAGAGTCAAGTACATGTTATAGCACACATAACTACTGATAGCTTTTTCAAGTTATTTATGAATTAAAAAAACTCTTGTCAAACTACCGGTATGTCACCTCACAGGTTTCCCAGGACCACAAATATCCAACCGCAGAACTTCCACCACAAAAATGACGCAGAACGTTTTCTATTAACTTGTGTATTCTTTTTGAAATATAGTAATAAACAAAGTTTATATAGAAACTCAAACACATATGATTTATCAAACATAATGCCATTATAAAAAACTTAAACATTTTAAATCTCTTGAGTATGGTCATACTGAACATATGATTTATCAAACATAAAGCTATTTTTTTTTTAAAAACAACAAAAAAACCATTTAAAATCTCTTGAATATAGTGATACTGAATACAAGCAAGAATTCCTTTCCTTTTTGAATGAACTTTCTCAATTCTGTGATTATGAATGTAATATTACTGTTGGATATAACTGTCTATATAATGTCATACCCATTCAGGATTACCAATACCCTATTTGATATTACTAAACATTAATGAAAATAGACACTGGCTCATCCAGTGTGTGAGTGGAGGGATGTTTCTAAGGAAGTTATCGGTTCTGGTTTCTGGGAGTCCTGATTTCCTCAATCTTCCAAAGCTGTTGACATGATCTGAAGGACAGACGACTGACATATTTATAATGATTGCAGAAGCATGCTACGTGCTTCTTGTGGCGTTTCACCTTAAAAAACCCTCCTGGAATGATTGCTAAGACAGCAGAAAAAGCATCACCTATCAAACAGGGACGCATTCACTAGCAAGGGCCAACTATCATGAAAGAAAAGTTTGCTTAACGTGAAAATGTAACTAGATTTACCTGCAATGTCCATTTTCTTCCATCTGCACTTCCACAAAGCATAGACAAGGACTTGAGGTAGAAACACACGTCAGCCATGCTGCTCTACTGTCATAACGATGACCACAACATTGGTTTTAAAAACAATTAGTGACCAGGTGAGAAGAGGTAACCCTCGTCAACAGGTAACGCTGTGACAGTATGGTGGAAGGGTCAGTGTTCCAACACTGTCAAGGGTTGTCCAAGTATCATATCTACTCCTGACTCGAGGAACTAAAGAAAGTTATCTATTAAAACATGCCGGTAGGAAGTATTGAACTTTCCCAAGTTGTGTGACGGGGACACTTCTCCCTGCGACACCTGAGGCAGTTGGTCGGTCCCTTGGTTAGATGGGTGAGTCCATTGCGATCAGGGGGTTGACAGGTACACTCGCATAACCTTAGCTGGAACCAGGGATATGCAGGTAGGGCCAATTGCTATTTAACCAGCAGGTGTATCGATACCCAGGTATCTTATCATATGTCTCAGACCTCTTTCTAGACACCTATCTGGCAATCAGTAGCAATGTGATAGGAACATGTCTAAAAGAAGCTGTACAATTCCTTTGCCAATACACTATAGATCAGAACTGTGTTCAGTACAGTTTGCAGTCACACAGGCTCATGGTAGTTTGTCTGAAACACCCTGTAAACCTTTTCACTCAAGACTTGGCAAGTCTACAAAATTTGCAAGACTAGATGCCCTGTTAAATTTATACTCATTTAAAAATATATAAAATGGAGAAAAAAAATTACGGAGACTGCAATCAGTCTAGGGCTCTTGAATTACTTTTGAGTTACGATGAGACACTCGCGGATCTAATGGTAGAGTAAACTTAATCTTATTTCATGATCTTTTGCAGCATAAAGAGAAAAGAGAAAATAGGTAAGGTCACCAGGCTAAAAGAAAGTTGGTCAGAAACAGATAATATTTTTCACTTGTATTCAACCCAAGTAAAGGACATGATTAAGAGTCAACAGCTCAAAAGTGAGTGTGGTGTGCGAGTGTATGTGTTTTGAGTGTGTGTTTTGAGGTTGGGTGGGGGAAGGTGTCAGAAGGTTTCTGCAGACTTCACATTTTTTCCTGGTATCCATGTATACAACCAATCACACCCATAAACATTGATGAAAACACTGTAGAATCAGAAGCCCTTTGTAGATCTATGGGACACTCCAGTGTACTAAAACACTGTCAATAGAACTGAGCTTTCTCGAGCATTCAAGTCTATACAGTCGAACCCCGTTTATCCAAACAGTTTTTTTTTTAAAAATTCGTTCGGATAAACGAATTTTCGGATATCTGAATCACTACGGAGTTACTCCCCTTCGGCTGTTAGGTGGACGTCAACGAAAGACAGAAGAATTTGTTTAAACGTTTAATACATACAACTGACAACAAATACATAAAACAGCAGAAAGTTCAACCTATTTTGCAAAGAAATCAGAAATCGTTACAGTTCAGGGCCATTCAGTTATGGAAACCGACACATCCGGTTATCCTGAGAATTTTACGTATTAAAAAAACCGTTTCAATCGAATATCATACGGATAGCGAGACATTCGGATATATGGGGTCGGGATATACGCGACTCGACTGTATATTCAAATTACTGCTGACTGACGATGAACAATGAATCACTGCATGCTTAGGTCAGACATAATTGACAGTCGCATGAAGCTGAGTGATTAGACAATGCAGAAATAGCCGTTCTTACTTCCGTCATATCTATATTCATAAACATGTTACAGGACATGTTATTCATTGTAAATTACTAAAATTCCTCATACATTATATATCTTGACGCAATTTAATGAAGCACCAAGTGGACCGAGATTTAACTTAAAATTTTTCATGCTTTGGATAAAAAAGGAAGTTCGTTTTATTAATTTTTGTATGTAGTGAGGAAAATGCATTTAAGTTTTCTGTGAACTGATCAGAATTTTGTGAACATAGATTCTTGCTCAACTGCTGATGTCTAAATATCCAGTTTTCTTTGCTTTTACATTTCAGGTATTTGTTTGAAGTTTCCATCCCAATCCTGAATCTACCATAGTGACAACGGTGGGTATATGGGTACCTTTGTACTTGGGGGTTGGGGAGGGGGGAGTGACTTTTTGCCGTAAAAAATTATTACCCAGTAAACCCACAAGCAAAAGAAAATGTTTTTTTTTTAACTTTCACTCTGCTGTCTGGGAAGTGATCTTTTAGCTTTATTAGTTGTGAGTTTGAATCCAGATTTTCAGTGCTCACTCAATGCGTTGGATATACAAGAGATATCCCTTCAAGACTTGGAAGGTTTATCAATGAGATGATGTCAATCAAATTACACTCACCGAAATCCAAACATTCTTTTGATCAACTATGGCATAAAGATGTAAGGCAAAATAATTGAAATCATTTGGTATACTTTCCTTTGAACGTAAGTATAGATAATCAGTCATGTTATCTAACAATTTAGTGATAGTCAAAATTATAGTCAGCCATTTTAATCCAAACAACTATCCAGCTGGTCAGTGCTATACAGTCAACTCCCTATTTGTAAAACAAGACATCTTGTATTTTCAGTACAAATATCATAGAAATTGATCTTATTCGTAAAGTTTCTACACACAGAAACATTTATCAAATAACTTGATGTCTAATAAGTCTTGTTCCTAAACAAATGTGTCTAACAAAATAAAGTATTCCTTACAATTACAACTAAAAGTATGCATTACACTAAGATTGCATTTTATATGTGTATAATGTGTTGTGTTGTGTTCTTTAGACATTATGTGTCTACATACGTGGGCTCAAGGCCTTTTGCTAAAAATAAACTAACAATTGAGCCTCTTCGATGGTGTCAGATATGATGGATACTAAAACGTAACGTGCATCTATGAATGGTATACTTATTGGATTACCTCCAATGCAAACTTTGAATACTTGGACTTGCCGAAGAGAAGTCCAAACTTGTCGTTTAAGCAGTCGCCAGCTTCACCAAGAGACCAGGCTCCAATCACTGTTTCACAACCTTTCCCGGCATTCATGTTGCATTGGTAAGGTTCAGAGGGCAGAGGTTCTGAAACACAGACCATTGACGTACACAGATGTATAAGGCTGATGGTGCTTAATTTTGATGTTGCTTAAGCCAGCCGCCCACGGGGCATGGCGTAGAGTTAACTTAAAATCAGCACAAAATCAAGGTCTCTTTTTTGAAAACAAACCAAGACTGGGCACGATTTTAATATATACTCTTTAAAAAAATAGGAGAACTTGGAACTTCAAGGTAAATAACAAACAAATGATAATAATAATTGGCCCCAAACTAATTGTATATTTACAAAGAAGGAATTGAGTAAACAATTCACCCGGTATTTCATTACCTAAACAGTTTCTCTTGCTGTCATGGTCCGTTAAAGAAGGAAAGGGTAAGAAATGGAAATTGAAAGTTGACATTTTTGCGTCAATAGTGAGTAATGCCCCCGTTATTGGCCAAGCACTCATTGATTCGTTGAGGCATCGTGCGTATGAGTCTACCTATGGTGCTTTAATGCCGTCTGTCCCATTCCTCCACCAACGCCTAGCCAAGTTCATCCAGCGTGGCTGGTGACCTTTCACGTTGACGCATACGTCGGCCAAAGATGTCCCAGACATTTTCAGTGGACCAGGGCATCCTGTGGATATGGTGCCGTTGAAGGTGGTTATTAACTATAATTGCACTGTGAGCACGGGCGTTGTCGTCCTGAAAGACAAAACGGCGCCCCTCACGTCGTGCAAACGAGACAACATAGGGTGTCAGTATGTTGTCCCGATAGTACTGGCCAGTGACACTGATAGGGTCGTTCTCGACCGGGGGACCATCGGAATGTACCCTGGGAACAATAAGACACATCGACTTGTCCCCAAACTATTTTCATTCCATCGTTGTGTACCCCGGCTCCATTATTTTGTACCCCAGCTCCATCGCTTTGCACCCCTTTCCAGTGATAGTTTCGCATTATCGCTACATTCCAGAAAGAGATAAATAATACAGATAAATAATTGTGAAAACTATTGCACTATACCGTACACTGGATTTTTATGAGATCGATGCAGTGATTTTGACAGTTGGTAATAGTTGAAACGTTATTTTCAATTGTTAAGCTTTATGTTTGAGTTTGTGTTATGTTGCATGAGTTAATACATTTAAATTCATTGCCAAACCGAAAAAGCTTTTTCATACGTTTTCCAGAATGGCTTAAATTTGTAGCGGGTAAGAAACAAATAATTGTAACATGACTTGTTATGTTTGATAGAGGAAAAATCGAAAGCGACACCAGAAAACAAGCAATTTTTGCACAATAAAAGTATTTACTTCTCCATTTCGACGAGAAGTACCGCCTGCAGTATAGGAAACTAACTTCTATGGTAATGCATGAAATTATATCAAAGTGTTTTTATAAGTTATTGTGAAAGTGTGAAACTCACGCGAGCATACACTAGGTACAACACGCTGGAGCCGGGGTACAAAGAGATGGAACTGGGATACAAAACAATGGAGCCGGGGTACAAACCGATGGAATGGAAATAGGTCGGGGACAATTCGATGTGTCTGATTGTCCCCAGGGTACATTTCGATGGTCCCCCGGTC
>JAUELE010227781.1:656-12320 GCA_031471655.1 Diodora aspera | reverse complement strand
TGTCGTGCCCAATTCTAGGAATTGCTCATTCCCCAGTAATGGGCAACATCCCTGCCCAAACCCCGTGAATGGCTGAACAATTGCCCCGTTCCCTGGAATGGGGCAATGTCTTTGCTCAATCCCAATATTGTGGAATTCCTAGAATTGGGCACGACATATTCCTACATTTTCACATGAGAGTTTGTCCTCTCCTTTTCCGAATGAATGAATGAACACACAAAAGGACGAATGAGTCTTTCTTTAGGGAGTGATCTCCCCACGATAAGTTAGTCCAGTCTTTAGCACTTGCACCAGAGTGTCACATACACAATTGAGTTCCTGCCATAGAAATACCATAAAATCAGGACACCAGCACATACGGGTTTTTAGTGCACTTCTTGGCCACACTGTCCCACAGGAAAAGCACATAAGCTGACGACTATAAGTCCGTTCTCACATGTCCCCGGGCAAGGCTTTGAGGCATTTGGCGCACAGCATGTCACTTCAGGCATCTGGCGAGACGTCCGGAAACTTGGTGAGGGGCGTATTCTTCTCTTCCATCTCCAACAGTTCTGACATTGTATATTCCGGTGGCTCGCACGCCACCGCGTTTGTGCTAAAATCGGAATTGGCATCACTTTCGACGGCGGATCCCTGGGGGAGGGCGGATCTGACTCATTCATCCTGTTGTGTGTTCATTCATTCAGTCATGAGGCGACTCGGGTGAGTCCCTTTTGCAGGCATCAACATGATGTACATCAGCAGCAGCATCGTGGGGAGCGAAACATTTCTCTGTCCTCTGCTTCTTTGCAGGTGGAGAATAAATGTCTGTATTGAGCTAAGACTGTGGTAGATAACTGAGATCTGAAAGCTTTGGGCAGCATCTCTGTGTTATACCCTAACACATGGGCTTGGATGATGTCACTGATCATGTCATTGTCGCATTGCGGTTATCTGACGGGTTGAACAACAACAACGTTGCTGACAGGATAGAGTGGTAAAGGTCAAGGGCATTGGGGTGAACGTCTGGTACCACTGGGTGACATGATTATCGTTCACTGTAGCAAATCTGACACAATCTGGTCAAAGGACTGGTTCAAGCGTACTCTGTGATGAATGAAATACAAACATGCACTGGAGAAGGGAGATTGTTAAATGTAATTTGAAGGTTTTTGTATGTAACAACCCAACCAGTCAACTATATTCTTGAAGTTGTACAGCCGAGGGACAAGTCCATAACTGTCAAAAAGACTCCATGTTTCCTTTTTGAGATTGGAACAGGGCCAATGCCAGGGCCACCGGGTCAATGGCTGGGATGGGTATTGACTACATAAGGTAGGGAAAAAGGGCTTCCATCTGAGTGTCCTGGGGACATCAGGTGACGATCAGGTCAGTCCTTTGGTCAGGTTCCTCTGTAGGCGGTCCCCAATAAAGGGTCCTTTTGTGCGAAAGAATCGATGTCATGAGTCCAGAGTGCCATGGCATTGCAGAAACGGTCCAGTTCCAATACATTTCATATTCTTCATAGCACAAGAGACTCACGGCGCGAGACAAAGCTTCGCCAAATTGAATGTCCACGGACAAGTTGACGGTTTTTCTGGGATAATGGTGGCCTTCATCCGCACTCAAATGGCAAGTGGGGTCCACCAACCATACGGTGAAAATATGTTGAAAGTCATAGAAAGTCAGCAGGCAAGGTTCGTCTTTCCACAACTAGCCACTGTTGCGGAACAATTCCATGTACAGCTGCTTTAACTCTGCTGTGTTTTACGCAAACTTACTCTTCAGTTCTGACCCCTGAACTTCTTGGCCGTTGACTTTGAGTTTGAGGCTGGTCACAAAGTAATGGTGAAAGTAAAATGGATTCAGCTCTATTTTGCCGGGAGTTAGCTTCGTTCTGTACCAGGGCGAACACGCCACGTTTGGGCAACTGACCCTTGATCAGCTGGTCTTCGTAAAAGTCTGTCCCTCCACGCGGCAAGTCGTGGGCTGACACACTAAAATTGGTGAGGGGGTATTTGACCGTATTTCCAGCTTGAAAGATAGCCACATGTTTTTCTCTTACTTTAGGACGTATGGGGACTTGTCTCATGTACAGTTCGGCATTGGTGATCTGAACTTCATGCCTCGCCGTCAGATAGCAGTCGTTAGACGTTCTTAAGAATTCAAGCTTCTTGCACTCCGTCTTGGAGATAGCGGTCCTGAAGAAACAGGTCACAGTGAAGACGACGTGTCAATTCCACTTCCCGCGTAGGAACCACCTGTCCAAATATGGATTCAGTCCATGCTTGGCATGGTCAGCAGCGGGATCAGTATGGTTCCTCCTACCAGGTTCGTCCATGAACCAACTCGCACAGGTCAGATGAGTAGTGGCAGCCGTCTCACTGTAACTGAACAGGGTTTCCAGGTAAGCCAGGTAGGGATAGGTTCCCATGGAAGGTGTAATTTCCAGCTGGTTGTGACCGAATTATATTTTCACTATTCTGAAGAGGGAATGGAGCATGTTGTTGACCATGCTCACCTTGTCATCGGCTGCCGTAGTGTCAGTGCCATCTTCCTTTGTAACCTTCAAACACAGATGCAGGTAACACTGGGCCAGATCCAAATAAGCATTCACCGGATTATGAAGGGTAAACTGTAAAGGGCCAACCACCGTTGAAGGGGCCAATGGACTGCTCTTCTTCCACAGAGGTCTCCACAGGAGGCACGCTGGACAGGTCAACCTGTCGCTTGTCACAGAGGCGTATCATGTTGAAGGGTCGAGGATGTGGCGTTCAACTGACGTCAGAAGGCGAAGGACGAGATAATATAGAACATCAAGACCACATGATCATAAGCTGTCTGATCATAGCCTGCCCGTAGTTGACATTGTAGCATGTACAGACACCACACTGTGACCTTCTTCGTGATGTTTTCCTCTTCTTCTTCTGTCCTGGCACTGATGATCGAGAAGCCTTCTATTTCTGTTATAGAATTGCCTGGGTTGTCTGGCAAACACGTTGAATCTCTTCTTTCCCACTCTCCTTGACTCTCTGAAAGGGGATGATGATTCTAGTGGTGGTGGTGGTGAAGATGAAAAAGATATCATGTGCCTAATCGTATTTAGACCCGCTTGTTTTCCATTACTGGTTGATGCAACAAAGAGTCAGTCGATGCCGCCAAGCATGTATCCATGAACATGGTGTCGCCTACACAGCAGGTAGTCGAGCAAGCCAAGGGCTATCGAGAAAGAGGAGAAAAGGATGATTGAAAAAGAGAGGTATGGCACAGAAACAAAGAAGAAGCCACAAGGGTTGAAAGTGTACTCCCCCATCCCCCAAAAAGAAGAATAAACATGTTCTTACAAAGTTGTGCTGTGAAAGAAACACTACACGTTAGTATTAATAGAATCGACATGGGTGTGCTTGAAAAGGGTAAATATTCTGCCAACTTTTGAACGCCGAAGAGTCAAGGACCTTTTCTAGACTTTATGCCTTGAAACGTCATAGGATATCAGTACATCACGACCACAACCACCACATAAGATATCAGTCCATCCACCACCACCACCACCACCACCACATAGGATATCAGTCCATCCACCACCACCACCACATAGGATATCCGTCCATCCACCACCATCAAAAAAACCCAAACCCACATAGGATATCCGTCCATCCACCACCACCACCACAACTACCACATAGGATATCCGTCCATCCACCACCACCACCACAACTACCACATAGGATATCAGTCCATCCACCACCACCACCACCATCACATCAAGAGCCACCAAGAACTCTCGTTCATCCTTTTACCATGACTGTCTCAGGACCTACTTCTTGTGGAAAAAATACTTGATCAAGCAGTTGCTCATATATATGAATATATGACCAAGCCCACAATGGATCGTATGACTTTATAAGGGATGACAGCCTTTTTGCGACGAAATTAAACATAGAATGTATCCTTGCCCTGAATTTGTACAAGGCATCCCTGCAGATCTAGAACAGGATACTTTCTTTAACCCACGAGTCCGAAATTTTATTGTGTTGTAGGATCTGATGTCTACCTCCAGCAATGACTCTCGTATTAATGATTTGTTTACAGAAGGAAGCCACCACAGGAATCTATTGGTAATTGCTGTGAATCAGAACTTATACTATAGTAAAGATCCTACTCAACGAAAGAATTGCTATTACTTGGTTTTATTTGACAATCCAACAGACAAACAACAGGTCTTGATGTTGGCTAGACAGATGTATCCAGGCAAAACGGATATCTTGCTGCAAAAATATGAAGAAGCTACAGTTCAGCCTTGTGGACATCTTCTCATCGACTTGAAACCGTTCACTCTTAACACTGATCGAGACTTTATAAATGAAGAGGGAGAATGCTATGATGTTAACGCACACTTTCACAGCAAACTGTCTGAGATGCCATATTGCAAAGAATGTGGCCTCGTATTACAAGGTGTAAATGGCTTGCAGAAACATGTGAACCAATGGTGTTCTAAAAAGGATAAGTGCCTGCTTGCTCAAATCTATATAAAGCCTGATACCATGAATGGATTTTCATTTCAGACTAACACCAGCATGAAGCGCACACATATGTTTGGTCCTCGCAGAATACCTGTACATGCACAGTATGGTCAAGGTGCAGATTACGATAGCAAGGATGAGAGTGAATATCCTATAAAAAAGAAAGCACGACCCTCCATCCCTACTTGTGCTTATTGTACCCAATCTTTTCTATCTGAACCCTAACTCCATCACCATTTGATATATCCGTGCGGCAAAGGGACAGAGGACAATTCTGATTCTAAACAAGCAACCTCAGAAGAGAAAGGTATTGTGGAATTATACAACAGAATTCTGGAAAATAGCGAACATGATCTGGAAGACGGAAACAATTATATCAGGATAGAGGATACTCGCTGGAAACCATTCATAAGAAAATGAAGCGACTTAAATGGATTCTGTTTAAGGAAAGATTTGCTCGCGTCTTGCATTTTATGACTTTCTTTCAAGATGGACCTCGATCCATAAACTTTTTGGAGTTATTCGACAGTCCAAATTATAACGATCTATGCAGTCAGCTTTATCGTCTAAAATCTTGGATGCAAGAATTGATTCAAGGTGATGATGATGACACCTCTGATACCGAAATTTTTAAAGTGACACAAGTGACACTGCACATCCTGATGACACTTAAAAGGACATAAGTTTAACATCACATAGCTTTGATTTGTTTCTGAGAGTGAGCAAGGAATAGGTCCCCGACCTTTGTTCATTCCGCATGCACGGGAATAATAAAAGTTCAGTCAAAATATGAGATTATACTTGTTGTCTAGACAAGTTTTCAAAATGATATGAATTATAGTTATGTTATGAACAGTATTGAAACATTTTCTTAGAGGACACCTTACACGATTTGTTAAATTGCCGATATTTGTTCAAAGTGCTTTCTTCATTCCAAATAAAAAAAAGTCCCATCCTGTATACGCATCGTTTTAATGGCATAAGACCAAAATGTATCCCGTTAACGAACCTGCTTACAGAAATTCCCGACTTTTAAATAGCACTGGCCTATTACGTCACTGAGGCGAGTCATCGCCAGCTGTGGAAACAACATCAATGACTTGAGTGCCGACAGCGCAAACAATGTGTTTTCTTTCCAGTTAAGCCTGAACTAATAGGCCAGTCTTATCAGTTCAAACCTTGAGCAAGAGAATATCTTGAGGGAGAAAAATTGAAATGTTTAGCAAACAGTGCAAGCGAAAGGGACTTTTCTTTCATCTGTTACGCGATCACCATAATATTATGCATGTGAACTAGTCTATTTAGATAGGGGTTCACCCACTCGCGCAGCCATCACAGTGTCATGTGATTCTCACTCGTTAAGAAAAAAAGTTTGCTCAATACGTCATTGTTTCTAAAAGTTAATGAAGACGATTTTCTGGCATGTTTACTCGAGTAGATCCATATAACCGAACACTGTTGTTAAAGGAACATGATCAGAGAAGCAGGTACGCCAATCTATGTTCAGAGCTTGTCTTTCTGTTCATCTAGTAATATAATACAGTGCTGTATTTTTTCCGGATATTTTAAGCAAAGATTTCACACTGATTGGGGCGATAAAGAAAAAGGCTTCGTCTAGCGCTAAAAATAGAGTGTGCATTGCATTTGGAAGAATGTATATGTACATGCAAATATGGAACTGGCTAACACGGTGATACGGCATAACAATGACATGTGATTGGACAAAACGGTCACAATTAGACGAAACCGGGATAGATAGTTGGTCCAAACGGTGATACTTTTTGGATACAACACTGACAACAAATGATATTTATATATATCCATCGATCATTACACTGAATTGTCCGTATATTTTTGCCAAATTTGGCGTGTCACCGTTGTGGCTTGTCACCCTTTTAGCTACCACCCATAAAACGATGACGTCACCAAAATGGGGAAAGTATGTATAACAATTAATTGTTGAGTTCGAGTAAGTAAACTTTTCGGCGAATAAACTTTGGTTAACTGTGCAGTATTTGCAGTAGGATTTCGCCGTTATGTAATTGATATAATTATCATATTTTGGTTAAACCAACTTGAACGTTGTTTAGGTTTTTTTTCGGTAATTCGAAATGCAACTCTTATCATGTCCCTTGAAGCTGTTGCAACATCATTCAGTAATACCAAGTGTTTCTGTACACACAAAGAGTATCGTGACTTGCTGACCAGTTTTACATACTTAAAGTGTAAAGAAAACAACGTCTCAAGGAAACAGCGGAGACCTATGTGAAGTCACCGTGACTGACACCGATCAAAGATTTCGCTTCCTCTGTCTTGTCACAAAGGAAAGCAATACATTAATTAACAAACCAATAAGAATCAGACCGTGTCTGTCTGCTTTAAATAAATGATGCATTGTATTTGTCTTCACACTGCATGTCATGTGACACACATGTACAGTTTTACGAGTGTTGACATGGGCACCGCAAGGCTGGCCATGGTGGATAAAAGTTTCTCTGTCACTACAGTCAAAGCTCTCTCTTCCTCATGTTTTGTCTGTTTCTTTTTCTTCGATGAACACGACGAGTTACAGCAGTGCCCTTTTCATTTTGGATATATTGAAGAAAAAACATTTGGCTTTAATCTCATTTACATTGAAACAGAACAATTCTTTCAGTCCCTGTCTTTTCTGTTTGAAACAGTTACATATGGCGTTGTCACAGTCTGTCGCTGAATAGTTATGCAAACATGACACCAGGCCTTTGGAAGTGACCCACTTGGAGGGGGAGTGACCTTGAACAGGGGTACATCCACTTGTAATTGATGAGCGTCCACCACGTGCTCTGGGGCCCATCCAGTAGTGTCTGGAGGCAAGGTTTGTACTTGTCTGGGAGCACTTTACCTTCACGAAGTTTAACTATCCCCTTCAACAGTCCTTGGAGGAGCTCTCTATGTCTCACTTTCCCACATCGTCCAGCGTTTTTCCCGCCTCTGACGACAGCCGGTCAAAAAGCCCTTTGTTTTCTACAATGAAGGCAATGACGTCGTCCTCCAGGCTTTCTAGCAGTAGCAAGTTATCGACTGACCACGCCATTTCCTCTTGAACAAGGATTGGCAACATCTCTTTTATTTTCAGAGCTTCTGCCTGTTTGTTTTCCATCATGGTACAATACAGCCCATTACCTTTCATCAAGGTGTGACGTCATTACGTCATGATTTCCTCGAGACGTGAACTCCTCTGACGCATGGGCGGCACCTCTGCACTTCTAGGAAAGGGGGCACGCGCACGAGATGTGTGAATTCCGACCTGGGTGACATTTTAATACGTTGCATTACATTGTTCTTTTATGTTTACAGGGCGATGATTGCAGTATTTTATACTGTACTGTTCCAATTGGGTTTAAGCGTGGAAACGTACCCATACGACAAGGCGTCCACAGGTACACATTGATCGTCGTAAATGATCCTTCGTTTCGTGTACACCATGCTGCACTTTTGCATTAGTCCTTTGGCGAGGATTGTGTTGTCCTTCTTCACACCCCCACGCACTATGCAGTGAGGATAGTGAATGGTAGGTACTTGGGAGGTTGGGGTCTCTTCTTTCGACTTTTTCCCTGCTTCTAAGACCACTTTCTTCACAGCCTGAAAGTTCAATTGTTGACTGGCTCTGTAATTGAGAGTAAACCCTCGTACACATTGAAGTCCCGAAGCCGTGGGGTAAGCTAATTCATACCCATATATCTTAGGTCCTGCTGAGACAAACATGCGTATACTGTTTCCGTCCTCCAGTTCGCTGGTCGCAGGTGTCTCCCACAGGAGGGTTGTACTGTCCATCACGGTAGATGTAGATGATGCTCTCTGTGTTAAAATAGAGTAGTCTTCTCTCTAAGGCTCGAATGTACTTGTACAGATGTAGATGGGCTTGTGCTGTCACCCAGACAGGTAAAAGCATGTTGGAAGCGGCATGAGGACGGGTATAACTTTCTCGAGGCACTGTAGACACTTGTACCTGACTGTTGTTAAAAAACGTGCACATCTTTCACCTGTAGTTCTTCGTTTCTCAATAGCTGAAACAGTTTCCTCGGTTCGCTGACATAGGTGTGTTGATCAAAGCCCAGTTTGTGCCCAAACTTCCCCCAGTGATTATGTTAGCAGGCCTTGGACAACTGTCTCAGTCCTGGATTCTTTTTAACGTTTCCTGCACGCAAGGTCACTCCTTCTTCTCGTACACGTGCTTTATGAACATGTGGATGTTGTCACATCCAGAAGGGAGTCCACTGGCTTCTTGTTTCAAGACAAAGTATTTGTTCACATACTCGGCAAAAAGATCTCCTTCTTTCGTCTGAGGATCAAACTGGGTGAAATCGTCAAAGTGCCAGGACACGTAAATGGCCAAAACCTTATACCCATTTTCTGTGACGGCTTCCTGAACTTCTAAACTTGTGTAAGTTCCAACCCAGGTCCTATCCTTCTCTTTGTGTGTGCATTCTCAACTGTTTTACTGTTCAGCACATATCCTGCAAAGGGGAAACATAAGCTTGCCTCCTGTACGATAAGGTAACAGAGGATAATACAGATCTCTCGAGGATGACATTGTGGGTGATCCTGAACGTCAAACAGGTCCTTTATTGGAGGGTGGTCCAAAATGGTGGGGTGCCCAACAGAAAACCGTCCAAATTTGCAGATGTAGGGATAGAATGAACACACGTCCATGTATTGAATGGATTTCCCGTCATCTTCATCAGCCAAAACCTAATAAAACAGTCGGGTGGCATTGGTTAACGTTCTTCCCCCATAAAAGGCTTCCCTGGGGTCCAAGGGTTTGGGCAAGTACATGCTTGCTTCAGATGTTTTCGTAAAGGAGCATGCTGTTGTTTGAGTTGATTGAAGTCACACTCATACACAACAATGATCTCCTTCACCAGGGTGGGTCTTCAGACGTGCTAACCAGTACATGGTATGTTGATGGTGTTCCTCGTTACTGGAGCCCAGCACTGCATGTGATACATGTCTCAATTGGGAGTAGTAACAACGGGGGCAGCCATGAAAAAACATCCCATGAATTCGTAGACGGTCTGGGTGCGTGCATCGTATCCATCCACTGTATACACTTCTTCTGGGCCCAGTCTCAGAGTCTTTTCACCTCCGTTTCTGGCATGCTGGAGTTGTAGTGCGTCGCATTGTGCCATTTTCCACTGTAACTACTTCAAACACGCTAGAGAGTCCGGTTTTGGGGTCTGTATCTCTAAGATGGCAGAATGACTATGGTTTCAAGTTGTAAGAAATTCTCTCGGTATACAAGCATGCAAGACATTGGCAATGTGATGGCGTCTTGGAATGGATCTACCCCGTTTCTGTCGATGAACAAGTTCCTGAAGACGGCACCCAACCCTCGTAATATGCCCACGTCACTCTGACAGTACTTGAGCAGTTCTTGCACCATGTCGAACTGTGCATATGTGTCCACTTTCTGACGGTACCACTTCAAGAAAGGCGTTCTGTCCTTCACGTTCACACCATCTGGATCGTAGGTCTCCAGAGGAGGGTAAGGCCCCACGTACTCGGCGTTGGCTGATGTGTTAAACAAGTGGGGGAAATATCCCTTTTTCTGTTCTCTAAACTCAAGCATCTTGGGAAAGGCTTTCAAGGCCATGTTGAGAACGTTGAGCACATCTTTGAAGTGTACACGTCCTACTTTCAATTGCAAGATGCGCTGGCCATTCATAGTGGTGCTGGAGTGGCGATTGATTTCCTGCAACAACAGATGACCATCATAGCCTCGAAAGTTGTATCCCAGCGCCAATACAATGTCTTCTTTTTCTTTTCTTTCTTTCCTGACGCTTTGGACGATTATTCATGAGTGTCCGCTCTCTACCAGATGACGAACTCGAAAGAAGCCTAACCTGTGCAGCGTTGCGGCATGCACCCAAATACAGCTCCGCAGCGTTGCGGCATGCACCCAGATACAGCTCCGCAACTGCCAGCCCTTAGGGATCAGTCTTCGTGTGCTGTGTGGTCAGCATCTTTTGCCTGTTTTCCCCCTCATGGATGACGTGCAAAGACCAACAGGATGCGTCCAAAACACAACTCGTCTGTGTTGACAATGCGTACCATGCATTTTGTTTTCTTCAAAAAGACGTCAAACATCTTTGGGCAAAAGTCCTGGTTTCTGAATCCTGCCCCACATGATCCGTGGTTTCCACGTGCATACACGTTATTTTCATGCTTTCGTAAAAGCCAAGGTCTCTCCGACTTTGCTGCACCCGTTCCACTTTGTAACGAATGGTTCCAGGCACTGAAATAGAATTCATATGGCATTGTCCAAGGCAGGCTGATGTAACGCTATCTCTACACGATCGCCATCACGACCCCCGACGAGCTGAATGAGTTCTAAAAAGACTTGGTCAAAAACTTCGCTTATTAACATGGGCAAGTCCCTCACAGGCTGTGTGTGCACCCATTCAGCAGTAAACGTGAGTCGATAGGTCTCTGTTCGGGTTCTAAATCGATGGGCACGGACCCTGTGAATTCTGTTCAACGCGTAGGGTGTATTATCATCGACACGATCCTCCATATTTAATCAGGACGTCTTTGCAGGGTGTGACACCTCAGTTCTGTGATGAAAACGGACAGCGCGATGGTCATTTTATATAAGTCAATAACGTCAGCATATCACAACCAGTTTCCATGACGTAACAATCAACCCTATCGCTCTGCGCTCTCCCTCTAACTCACTCTCTCTCTATCTCTATCTCTACGCGCATCCACCCGCCGTCCACGGGATCAAACCGGGTCACACCAGGTCTGTTCTGAGGTGCCGTACTCTACTACTCACATAATAGAACTAGTACACGCTCATCATACAAGAATTATTTGCAGTTATTCACCTCGACATACCAGCCTAATTGATACACGATAGGCATTTTAAGTAGCACAATATTTTATTGACATATTATATACTTCCATCAATAATGTCATGGTGACACTGAATGTTGTGGTTTGTAGGAACGCAGAAACTGGAAATACATCAGGTAAAAACAATGCGACGACAAATAGTAGAACGTCAAATAAGCTCTTGTGTTAATATTAATCTCAAACAATCTTTCAATCCACATATCAATACCATGCATATTAATTGTGTTATGCCAGCAGCATTATTGTAATTATTGGTTCATGCTTTACT
>JAUELE010227780.1:0-21247 GCA_031471655.1 Diodora aspera | reverse complement strand
TTCTCGCAGTGTGCGGCGGGCTTGACTGAAGCATAGTGCTCTTCTCTGCCAAGAATCGGTTCAGCTTGTGTATGGTTGACGGTAAGTTAACGATGAACTTAGAGATGAATGCCACACATTAGTGACGCCAGCATCATAACTGAAGGAGATATTTGTGAGAAACTGACGACTCCGTTGGTGACCATACCAGGCAATCGCACATCTCACATCTCAGCAGTACAGAGGTGACGTAGTGTGGCGTGCATAAACAAGCACAGGGACTCATTTGTCAACAGGTTGGCGCAGGGATCTAAACCCAAGACTCACCGTGGATTACTTACACCGGCAAAAGTTTCACATCTTTCCATAACCCTCACTTCAAGTCTATCGTACTGAACTGGGACCATCTTGAGAGACAACTTAGGCATCGATCACAGAAACAAAACCATTTGCAACAGCTGGATTGGGTTCTTTATGAAGACCGGAGGAGGATTCTCGATTATGTCATCAGACGTATGACGTTTTCGGTGAGAAAAATAACTGCGTGAATCAATAGCAGTGATGAGTATGCGAGTTATTCCAGTGCAGTTGGGCAACAGGCGCTTGTGAACCAATACCTGCTGTTTTAAAGATTTTTGGAACAAGAGCTTCATACCCCTCGATACATACATGTACGAAACTCACTGGTTTTATACTACAGGTACAGAGCTGTAATTTGACTTGAATCTTTCTGTAACATCGGCATCGTTGTATTTCTTTCCCTTGTTTTTTAATAACCAAAACATTGGGGTGTGTACTTTCTGTTGTACGTCAGTTTATATGGACAAATGTTTTGCCTTTTTTCGAAAACACGTACAGTTTAAAAAAACTGCAGATATATCTTGAGAACAACTGGCTCGATTTTTCAAAAATGCTTGCACAGGAAATAAATTAAGGATTCCCAATATGTCATTATTGAAATGAATGTTACCTGTTGCCACATGTCCCTAATCTGAACATCAGCTGGCAACCAGTTTCCTAATGTTATCATTCTGACTTGGCCCAGGTGGTCGGAGCGTGAAAACATCAGTCTAATACTATGAGGTCATTGGCCGACATGTACGTCAACGAGAAAACAAACCCGCCTACTATGTTTGTCACGGATTATATATATTTTTATTAAAAATATAGGTCGTTGATTTCAACCGGACTTATTTTAAAAGTTGTTTTACGTGTCCATATGTTCGCATCCCATCGTTGTCATTTGTTTTGGCACATTTGATTAAAATCTGGTAGATTTTACTTTTTACAATGGATTGTACATTAGTTTTGTATGTCAGATTGTTACCATAATGTTTACATTCTAGACCACTGACGTACCTGCCTCTGCTTAGAGCGAAACTTCGTTTAAGTCCATGTTCTTCGAAACATAAGTGTCCGACACTGGTTCTGACATTTATAGTCATCAATACAATTTTAAAAACTCTGCATCAGGTATATTTAAAAATATACTTCGAAATATTTGACATAAAACTTGGAGGAAGTTTTTCAGGAGGGGGCTGTGCTTTTCAAGTATGGATTCTCTTGACCAAAAACCCATCTATAACGAAATGCGCCAAACATAATGGTCGATGGAGAATGTGTTCGTTACCCTCTTTTTTAAGAGACACAACTTAAGACTGTTAAATACTGGCTGAAGCTATTATATATGCCACTATCAAGGCTTCCTATGAAGTGCTATATGATGTGATCACAATGGCAGAGCTGCCAGCCTATCCTTGTAAAACAGAGTACAGAGTGGTTTGAGAAAGAGTATTGTGCCATGAAAAAAGTATTTTTCACTAAATATAACAATCCAAACTTTCTCACTTATAAACAATACCGGTTTTGGCGTTTTTGATTACATACAAAAATACGCCAAAATCGTACAGGTTGCCAGCTTTGCAATGGTAAAACACACTGGGCATTTAGGGTTACAAGCTTGCTCTATTAATGTTGAATTGGAGATGTATTTGTATCACGAAACATAGCCCCTCAACGTAAAGTGGGATTGCACCAAAACTGAGCGATGTGTATATGACATTCGTCCGTAATTCACTCCCCTAATGCGATTTTGTACAGTACTTTTAAAACTTGTGATAGTTCTGAACATTACTTACACTGTTAATTTTAGAAAATATGTTGCAGCCTTATCTAGATTTAAATGTTCATCCTGTGAGCTAATGGTAGAGAAAGAATATATAGGAACGTTCCCCCAGATAATAGAATTTGTCAAATGTGTAATTTATGAAGAGTTGGAGAGGAAAGTCGCTTTCTTTTAGTATGTCCTCGCTATGTATGTTTGAGAACTATATGTACCTATCTCATTAGGGATAAGCCTAGATCTGTATATTACGTCTTTAACAAGCAAAACAATCGCATCAATGCCATTGTTATGTTTGCCTTTCATCCCCAGTATGATTTATCATTTGTAAATTCTATAGGTATTTAGACGGAACGAATCCATACTTATAGATATTTCTATAATATAAAAACAAGCTCCCATTCCCAGAATAAATTATATATTGTTTCCATTGTTTCCTTTTTACACAAGTTGCACATTGGCAAATCCATATATTCTATTTCGCAAAGTAACTGTTGGGTTGGGAGAATATTGTGTATAATCCTATACTGCAACCGCTTAAGATATGTACTCTGAGTACACTTGCTAGGAATTATATTGAACATGTCCAATTCGTTTTTTTTTGGACAACATAATAGTGGTCTCCATCTAGAATAACAAGGTAATTTAACATTATTCTGAATTAAGAAGCACCGAGTCTTGAATTCTGATGATAGTAATTATTCTCATATTCGCAAGCTCTGTATGTATGTACATCGATCTATATTATAAACTATACATCTGTGTACGTAACACAATCCTAGGGCATCCTGTGATAACACCACGTAATTCTGTGTACTACAGGCCTGTGGTCTTTTCAGTGCGTTGACTACAGAATTGAATTGTGAGTGAATACACTGAATACAGTGAGTGAATACAGTCGTGAGTGATTTGGGGTTTTACGTGATTTTCGGCAATCTTTCAGCCACATCACAACCAGCACCAGGTCAGTGCTCCCCTCTCTCTCCATAACCGTCACGACTGGCAGATTGCTTGACCGACGTGCTTATCATTGCGCTATCCTGCGCCCCGAACCGAATACAAGAGATATGGAGGAAGCTCAGTTTCTATTCATACACATACACCAAAGCAATGGCATTGTCACCATGTGATTTAATTCCTCTATGACTGCCTTATCAAAAAGATCCTTATCATATATTCGGTGAAACAATTAGACACAGTAGTAGAGGGGAGACACTTTATGCAATAAAGCTTGCACTTTATGTGTGCACATAATAGAAGACAAGCCATGTCACAAGAATAGAATTTATGTCTGACTACTGCCTCTAACAAAAAAAGTAACAACAATAAATTATTAAAAATTGATTTTTTTTTTATCTAAATAAGTGAGCTTAATTTGAAAAACTAGCAATCGAGTTGAAGCGACACCATGTTTGTTTCTAAACATAGGACCTCTGTGGAGTGCTAACTTTCTAAATTAGCAGTCAACTTTCCTACAGCCTATGAAATCACATGATTGGTCTTTGAGGAAATAAACATATAAAATGACAAGACATTTAATGACGCCACACGGGTTTGAGGTCGTGTTTGGAATATGTGTATATCACCTTAGAAGCCTTTAGAAGCCACTTGGTGACATCATGTTTCCTACACACGTTACGTGATCGGTCCTTTGGCGGTTGTGTGAGGAAATATGCACACAAATGAAAAAGTTACCCCATATTTCTATGACGTCACATGTTCGTCCATCCAGGACGTGTTGGCAACCTGTATTTCACCTTAATACATGTCACATGTACTAAAGAGTTTGACAATGCATGTCTGGTATGTATTTTATCCTAAAACATACGGTATATTTGATCACATCACATTCAGCCAGTTTTGCCTCTCTCCCCCTCCCTATATCCTATAGGACCAAATATCCTTTTCCAGCCATATCAGTGGCATAACAAGTTCCTGTGTTTTTTTAAATAAATATCTCCACAGTATATTCCCATGTTTATCCTGACTGTGTGCCTCTCAAAACATATATACTTGTCCATGTTAAATGTTAAAAAACCTCACACATTCCCCACTGACCGGGTGCCTCTCAAAACACACTCTTGTAAATTGTCAAACATAATAAATGTTCAATAGGAAATTGTTCGAGCAAGCATTTGAAGCAAATGTTTTATTTTTTAGTTCATGTATGTCTTACTCGCAGATGCTTCTGAGTACGTTCTCCCATACCAGGAGGAACAACTTTTAAACAAATCTTATCAAAAATAATTGCTCAATACCAAATCCATGTAGTATGAGCAACACAAAAGCATGCAAAAAACAACAACACTCAAAACAATATGTATATACTTATCTAAAACCACATATTGAACACAAAAAAGTCACATGCTTATTCCACATCTGAGTATTCAAAGAGCTCCAGGTGGAGGGGATATGATTGTGGTGTTGGCTTTGCCTCGCTCCTTCAGTATCCTCACTGAGAAAAGAGGTGTCAGTGTTTCTCAATATTACTTCCACAAGAACTTGGAGTTAGTGGGTTCGAATAAAAAAGACAAAATAAAACAATAAAACCAACTCCAGAACCTTTTCATTTCCCGAGTACTTTTTCGTCAATATTACATTTGTGAACCTTCATGACACATGAATTGACTGACTGTCAGATGAAGCAACCTCATTGTGGGGATCTGTATAAAAACAATAATTGAACAAAGGGTTATAGTGGTCCATGCATATTTAGTGATTTGGGGCTTTACGTGAATTTGTAGAATCAATATTTGTAGAATCTCACCTACAATGCTGCTCACAGTCACAATCTCCTTTGCTGGCTATCAACACCTCATCGTCCGACTCCGTTAATATCTTCATGTTATCATCGTAAAATTTAATATAAAACTAAGTAGGTAAATCCATATTTGTTTTGTAAAATCCTCAACGACACTGCTCAGTGTTCCCCATTTTGGCGGGCCCGCTAACCTCATTGTCCGACCTCCATTTGAAAAAAAGCCACATGGCTAACAGCATGATATGCACATGGAACTCAAGACCAGTCAAGTCTACTAAACTGCTCGTAACACTAACAAGTGGTTACAGTTGTAGATCAGTACATTCTGTTGACTAATTTATTTCAGCAAAATAATTAATGTTGTTCTTGCATATCATTATAAACTGCTGCGTACATGTCAAATAATAACCCAACCCCTTGTGATATGGAATTATGGCTATCACTTGACGGTTCCTCTGCCACATTGCTCAGGGTTCAGGTTGCTATACCGAACCGCAAAAGAAACGCGAGAATTAAAAATGTAATTTTAAACGGTTAAATGAGAAAAGACACTTTCGTAGTTGTAAGTGTATGCAGTCAACGACATGCTGGTGACTGTCTGAGACCAAAATGCCTGCTAACTGTTCACGGTGTTTTGCAATTCTTCGCCAAAACGCGTCCTCGTGGAAGGCGTGGGTGGCAGTTGTGAACACCACAATGCACATGCAGCGCTACAACACCACCACTGCAGACCATGCCCGCAGTGAGCGCCCCAGAGTGACAACGCCCAGGCAAGACCGCTTTATTGTCCGGCAACACCTGCGGGAACGCTTTAGACCAGCTTCCGTGACTGCTTGCCAAGCCATTGGCACTGGGCGGTGACCCTATCAGTGACTACACAGTGCGTCGTCGCCTGACCACGAACAACCTTCGTTGCCGTCGCCCCGCCCGAGGGCCCATCCTCACCGCACGCCACCGCCATGCACGACTTAAGTGGGCTACACAACATCAGCATTGGCGACATCAACAATGGAGATCCATACTCTTCTCAGACGAGAGCCGGTATTGCGTTTCGACGTCTGATAGCAGGGTGGGGTATGGCGAAGGTGGGGTGCACGCTGCGCAGACAACTGTATGGTGGACAGAGACCCGTGGGGCGGACAGAGCATCATGGTTTGGGGCGATATGGGGCTGAACCAGAGACTTGGGCCGCGTGTCTTCCTTAATGTGGGTGCTGGCAGAGTGAATGGCATTACATCGCAGCGCTACGTCGACCAGGTCCTGAGACCCTACATTGTGCCTTTCTTCGCGTGTCACCAGAACCATGTGTTCCAGCAGGACAATGCGCGCCCCCACACAGCAAGGCCCACCAGCGACTTCCTACGTCAGCATAACATCCAAATCATGCAATGGCGGCTCTGAGTCCTGATCTCAACCCGATCGAACACCTGTGGGATGAAATCCAGAGACGACTGAACAAGTACCATAGGTGCCAATGGCCTTTGTCAATCGACTGGTACACTCCATGTTTCGGAGGTGCATTAGCTGTGTTGTTCGTCTTCTGGTGAACATATTGTTAAATCTGTCCGACAAAGTATGTACTGACCAATTTAAATTCTGAAATATTTTCGTTGGCGAAAAATGTGAATGTTTAATGACCCAGCAATAAAGCTATCACCAGTTATGACACCGCTATGGGGCACGGCACGGGCTGCACTTGCTGAATAAAACTGATGTAGACAATGCAGAGGCTCTTCTCGTATAATAGAAGTGATTCGATTTGTGTCGTTTAATAGAAGTGATCTGATTGGTCTAATAGCCGCGGCACCTTCTTTGCCTTCCTCTCCTAAACGTGCCTCAGGTTGTAAAATTAACAGAGCAATAACAAATATTGCTTCTTGTTAGCGCAAAAAAAATCTCCGGCATTTACTCACTGAC
This sequence comes from Diodora aspera, assembly GCA_031471655.1. NCBI lineage: Eukaryota > Metazoa > Mollusca > Gastropoda > Lepetellida > Fissurellidae > Diodora > Diodora aspera. The sequence continues at coordinate 14,468 of JAUELE010227780.1, read as the reverse complement.
ACTGACAATATTGTAAATAAATGAACCAAGAGATGTGGTATTCTATATTTATTAGGCCCTCCAGTGAGCGACGTCCTCCTGCTACAGCAAGCACACTCGAATACAACAGAAATTTGCGCTTCGCTCTTATATACAGCAATAGAGTTTGTCGAATATTACCGAAATGTGTCCAACTCATACAAGTCCGTAACGCTTCTTACTACAATATCAGTCTTCTGATAACGTCATTTTGATTAAAGATTTCCTGATAGGTAGGACGCAGTATGTTCAAGTCAGCTCCAGATATTCTAGCAGGAAAGTGAGTAATACTGGATGTGTTCTCTCTCCTCTACTGTGTACAATATATACCAACTACACCAGAAGTGGAGACAATAACACATTGACTATTAAATATTCAGATGACACTGCCATTGTTGGATTACTAACAACTGTTGAAAGACTCTATCATAATGAGATAAGTACCTTTTATCACTGGTGTAAGAACACCTTCCTTCATTTAGAAACTAAACGTACCAAAGAATTAATTAGAGATCACCAACATAAAAATCAGCTTTAGAGCATGTTGTTATTGATGGCTGTGAAATAGAGACTGAGCCTCAGTACAAGTATTCGTGGTACCATAATTGACAACAATTTAACATGGAATGCAAACACTGAGAGTATATTATAAGAAGTGTCAACAGAAACTCTTCTTTATGAGAAAACTTAGATCTTTCGTTGCAAGTTCTAATACTCTTCTGTTATATTATTTACATAGAGAAAAAAAGTTAAGTACCTCAGTGTTTTTTGTTGTCGAAGTGGACACGCATACGAATTGAGAGACTATGGCGAGGTAGACTTGCGCAAATGAGACAGGTTATCAAACAATAGACATTTGGTAATACAAGAACACCGGAATTAGCGAATTCACGGAGAAATCTATTGCTATAGACCCTAACATGTAAAGGGGTAATTGCCATGAAAATGAAAACGGCATGAAACTATTGAGCTGGCAAGTCTATCGACTGACATGATAAAATTGTACTTGTCAAAGAGTTCACATAGGGTGTCCACAACAATGTACAGTCAGTAACGGGTACATCCTCCATTTGCCCGGATTACGGCTGCAACCCGTCGACGAATACCCCTAACAAGAAGTTGAAATTGAATCATGGGTAATCTGTACCATTCCTTGTATAATGCCGCCAGTTATTCTCCCAAGTTCTGTACAGGAGGGTCTCGCGCCTGCACACGACGACTACGATGTCCCAAATGTGCTGAATAGGGTTGAGATCAGGACTCATAGCTGGCCAGTCACACCTCTCTACAGCAATGTGTTGGATAAAGTTGTTCACTGCGATGGAACGATGGGGTCTGGTGTTATCATCCATGAACACTGGTCTAGAGGCAAGAGTGTGATTTGTGAAAAAGCAAGGGTCTTCAGTTGCACGTGTATAGTTTGTTGTGTTGTGATGCTCGATGTTCATTAGCTTTCAGACCACATATTGCCAAACCAATGTTGATAGATGTCAACTAATGCCACTGTCATTATTTTTCACTAATACATGATCATTGGTATTAAATTTTTATTTCGGGAAGCTTAACCCTTTTCTCTATGTATATATTATTTATTCAAAGTGTCCTGTTTTTCTCTGGTCAGTGTTGGCATGGATCTGTCACACTCAAAAACAAAAATAAACTTAATAAAATCATTCAAATTGCTAGTAAAATATCTGCACTCCATCTTGAAGATGTATCTGAAATAGGAGAAAGATTTGCTGTTAATTTAGCTGCCAAAATAGCTTCTGACCAATTACATTACCTAAGTTCACATTTTAAACGTGTATCGTCAGGGCGCCGCTTTCAGGTTCCTTTCTACCGAACAGAGCTTCCAAATCCGTTATCCCTGTCAGTATTCATCTTTTAAATATAAAGGACCACTTTTAATACAAGCTTGTCTGTTAGGTTTTACCTTTTACTTTACTTTGCTGCAATAGTTGCTGTTTATGTATTTTAGCGAGTGTGAGTGCGAAATGAATGGTGCTACTTTTATTTATTTTATACACTGTCTGTCTTCACGTCAAATGCAAGGCGAATTCCCGATGGGGCAAATCTTTTTTTCTCTTCTCTTCTCTTCTGTCACTCATCAAATAGGTTTTTTTCCAGCTCAAATAGTTATATTACTGTGGTCTGAACCACCTATCCGATTGGCCTCAAAGATGTTCTATGGACGACAACTCAAGGGAACGAGTCTCCAAGGCAAAAGAGAGATAGCAGTCCGCCCGAGCGGGGTTGGGTATGTGTATGTGTGTGTGTGTGGGGGGGGGGGTGACACGTCGTTTGTCACTCCCAAAACTGTCCTATATGTGTCCTGTCTGGCTGTAAACCTGGAGCTGAACCATTGCCATCCGGTTGCAACCAAAAGTGATACCAATTGTTTCTTAGGCTGCGGATGTTTGGACCTTTGCATTTTCAGTCGCGACACGTTCTCATGGATGTATTTACTTTTTATACTTCATGTGTGCATCCTTCCAAATGTTTTGCAAAAACACGTTATTTCTAAAGTTTCAAGTAAAATACATTTATTCAAAATGCACGGGCATGACGTGATCAACAGCTAACAATGTCTAAACTGCTTATATTTAAACAAGTTTACCTAATCTGCCCTACTAAATAGTACATTAAAGGTATTTAGAACAGATATGAACACAGCTTTCCGTCACATGTCCGTAACATGAATTCATAATGTAAGTGTGCATATTTAATCTCAATAACACCTGTGTTCTTCCCAGGTTAGTTCCCTAGTCGGAACAGTTACTGAAGGCGAAGCCATGAAATACATTTTGTGCTTAGGAATTCTTGCTAGTAAGTTTGTATTTGAGTTCACGTAATATTTGTTATTTCTCATTCGTAAACAACAGACTTTGAAAAGCATTGTTTACTATAAAGACAACTTCGCGTTTAAACTCCTAATAAATCAATAGAAGTATATTTATTAAGTATTCCGTTGAACTTGAGAAATATTTTTCAATCTTAAGCAAACATATACGTAAATGTTGCTGGAAATAGGACGCATTTTGATATACACAGATCTTAGTTATTGTTTTAAATCAGGATGTTACCATTTACATGCAGACCTGCTTCCCTGACTTACTATGCAATAAAATGCCTTCTCTTTGTTCGTATTTCTGTCACTTCTCATTTCTGCATGACCCAAATGATTGTAAAACACGGACTATCCGGTGTTTGTGAACACTGTGCTCTGCACTTCAAACCCAAGTGGGGAACATGATCTTGTGATATAGTCACCATCAGTTGAAGATGCGCTACAAGTACTTTTCTATTCCCCATGATTGATATACAATATAACACATGTTACACACCGAGTGACACAGAAAAATCCCATCTATTAGCTCACACTTGAACAAGAATATACACTTTCCATCACTTAGATTTGAACACAACAGTCATAGGGATGTTGAGGTAATTAAAGTAATATATCTATACACAATCTTCACATAACATATTAGGTCACACGTAATCAAGTATGTCGTCACCCTCATAAAATAATTGCCTCAGTCATTTTTGACATATTTTAGACTTATGCGTTAATTAGATCTTCACCTGCATAAAACAAGAGTTGTTTGTGCTGGGCAACCAAATAGATAATTGCCTAAGCCAAGTTAGTGAAACAACTGTTGCACTCTGCAGTACTGACATAGGCTAAGCTCGGTTCAGAGGAAGGCCTCACACCCGATCCTTCATCCTTACACACTTGAGAGTTTTACTTCTAACATGCAGAGCTACAGATACACTTTTGCGACAGGTATCTATTCAGTTGTGTAGCATAGATATTAACCCGATGGAACATTTTGCAATTGCATTTTAATATCAGCTGAAAACCTTTTGAAATTGCATTTTAATATCAGTTCAACATACTTACAGATTTGAAGCTGGTCTATGACACTGTAATACGTGCTTGCGCTCCAGTACAGTCTATGGAAAGCGATTCATTTATGTAGTTAGCCAAGTCAGTCAACCAGTCATCACTGACGATCCTGCACTCGATTTAATTAATTAAATTAATTTTTAAACAATTGCGTTAAGTATTTTTTCTTTACGCAATGTTTTTTTTACAAAATGCGTATTTGCAACCTTTTATTGCGTATCTCTAGCCCTGAACATATACATGTTTTTTGTAGGCACTAATTGTAGAGATATCACGCATAATTCACGTTTCTAGATGCATTTATGGCCTCGTCCTGTTTCAATTGGGCCTCTCTAAAGTCTGAGAGCGACCCTGTATGCAGGCATCTTCAGGGATCAGTTATTCAGTCCTGATATCACTTTTCCTTCTTCATTGTAACACAAGACCATCTGTCTACCGATTTCACCGCATCAAACCATCTAACTCTAAATTTATGTTGGGGGGGGGGGGTCTTATTGCAGTACGCCCAATAAGAAACGCCATGTTCAAAGCTAGAAAGTGCATACTACATATATATTGATGTTATCAACTGTTGTCAATAGCCTTGTCCTCCAAATGTTCCATCCATAGCTGCTGAAGAGAAATAAATTCTCTGCAAAGATTCTTGGATAATGTCCTTCCAGGACAACACTTCGAAGGCTATGGCAGCTTTAACGTTTTAGGTGTTACTTTTCCACAGGTTTTCTGGGAGGAATAGTTTGTCCTGGTCCCCATAGGCCCGACGTCTCTTGTTACCACTGCAGGGGATGGGGTCAAGTCCCGACCTGTTTGCATCTACAGCACACATGCCACCACGATGAAGTAAGACCTTTGAAATGAGTTACTACTTAAACTTATGTATAAGTTTTTAGCCAGTGTGGTTTGTAAGAGAATAAAATTCCCTATAGAAGGTGACACAAGATGTACCAAGTTTTCATATCAAGCAAATCGAGAAGCTTATTATGACAATAATCCCGGAAGTGATTGAAATATAAAATAATAATAATAATTATAATAATAATAATAATTCCTCATCTCCAGGATGTATGCAACCAGGTATTTTGCGACCAGGTACCCAAGTTCAGCTAAGTTGACGAGCAATGTAACCTTCCCACCAAGGTGACACCACTTGCCACTGTGCCTGTCTCAGTATGAGGCAGGGCAAAACCCGGAAGGTCTGGGAGCTTTAGAACCAATCACCAGTCCAATCACTCGATGGGGCTTAACGTTTAAAGGTTGAGGCCTGCATGCATCCAACCTACATGTACCTCACAGAAGTTCTGAAATTGGGGGAATTTGCTCCCTACTTTAATCCATCCACCCACCATCGGGGGGGGGGGGCACAGATGATATGCATATTATCTTGATTACACCCTTTGAGGCACCTACACATGGAAAGGGGAATATTACATTATGTGAGATGTCTAAAATGGTACATGGAACCAAACAACTTTGAGAACAAAAAGATCAGGAAAAGTTAAGTATTAGTTAATTTAGTGTACGGAAGTTAGTGGTAAGAGGAATCGAAGGGTTCGGACGATGATGAAATTTGGTAAATTATACAAACGGACATGTTTGTGTTTTTCTTTTTGCTTAGCTAAAACAATCAATGTATTAATAGTGTCTTACATAATCCCTTTGAATTTTTTTCTTTATCTTCTTAAACTCCTTTCCTCGTCACTCGACTGCTGGCATCATTATTTCATTTTTAATAGGGAGCGACCGTTTATTTATAGGGCCAGGAGGGCTGGAAAGTATTTCTCTTGCAAGCTATTTATTTGATGTGAGATCTCATGATGTGAGACAATCTATTTTTTCATAGGTAATTGCCTTCGAACTATTAATTTTTTTATTAAATATTATCTTTGATATTTAATGTAATTACAGGAAACTAAAATCCATTAAACAGTGGGTGGGGAGACGTCGATCCAGGATTATGAAAGTGGGTGTCGGAAGCGTAGTCCCCACGAGCGAAGCGATTGAGGATCAAATGGTAGAGAATATGGAATAAGTCTCCCGTCAACCCCCCCCCCCCCACCCACCCATTGTACGAGTAGGCTAGAGATCTATTCTCTCTTAAAGGATATGATTAAAGTTGCATCTCCAATACTGAACAAAAACTAAAAAAACCTTCAAATCTGTCCGAGTACAACAACGATATATCATTTAAATAACGGCGAAATATTAATAAAAGTAATGAATGGCTAAATACATTTTATTCGCCGAAAAAATTACTTACTCGAACTCGAAACTTAAGTTCTAAATGTTGCCCATTTTGGTGACATCATCGTTTTATGGGCAATAGCTAAAAACGTGACATGCCAAACTTGGCGAAAACGGTGAAAGATCATTATGTACATGTACGAGTCTTGGAATTATAATTACGTTTTTATTCTACGGCCAATTCAGTGTAATGATCGACGGATATACATACAGTATAAATATTTTGTTGTCTCCGTTGTGTCCAAAAAGTGTCACCGTTTCGACCAAAGATCTATCTCCGTTTCATCTAATTGTGACAGTTTCGTCCAATCACATGTCACTGTTATGGCGTGACACCTTTTTTAGCCAGTTCCATATTTGCTTACCTTCCCAAATGCAATATCTTTTTAGCGGTAGACGAAAACGGAAAATCCCTTTTCTTTATCGCCTCAATTAGTGTGAAATATTTGCGTAACAAAATTGGAAAAAATACAGCACGGAATTATATCACTAGATGAATAGAAAGACAGGCTCTGAACATAGATTGGCGTACCTGCATCTTTGATCCTGTTCCTTTAAAGGCTGTCGGCTACCCCATGAAAGTTATGTTTTAGCGTATGTGGAAATAAATAATTTATAATAAAGTTATATCTCTATCAACTATTGCATTTTCAGGTTTGCGAGGTAGTGTATGGAACCTATGACGTCACAATTGGTTGCAGAAAAGAAAGGGTAAAGCCAAACTAATGGGCAAAAGAAAGTATAGTATACACATTTAAACAGTATTTACTCAAAATATATCCAAATGACCAAACGCAACTCACCGATTGTAACAATGCACGTGCAGTGGTGAAACTTCGCCCAACAGATGTTCCGGGAATTCGTAAAAATGCATGTATAAAAAGAGAGAGAGATAGAGATAAAAAGATTTTTAAAAGAGAGAGAGAGGGGCGCAGAATGAGGTCGGCCACGCCCAGATTGCAAGAAACCTCGACTGTACTCGCAGAACGATGGTGAGACTTCAGTCAGACTGGCAGTACACAGAGGCACGTTCAGGAGCGGAAGGCAAAGAAGGCGCTTCGGCTATCGGACCAATCGGATCACTTCTTTTAAACGAGGCACGAATCGGATCACTTGTGTAATACGAGGCACCTTGCATCCTGAACGAGCCTCTGGACAGACCAAGATCCGAGATACCACAGGAAAACCGGTATCTGCACACTTACAATCTGCGCAACTGATTCGTCACGGCGACGGAAACGGCAGCAGCTGCGTGAGGACACTATCATTCGACGCACAATGCTACGACGTAGAGACCTACATGCTGCAGGTATCAGATCGCCAACCTTGCGTGGTATGGTCTTGACCTTGAAACACCAACGTCGAAGACTGTAGTGGGCCAGGAGAGTAGGATGTCAGCAGGTCCGTAACTGGCAGAGAGCCCTTTTTACTGGTCGAGCCCGAGTTTACATTCGTGCGAACAACACCAACGTTCAACCATGGCTAGCACGCTCACCAGATTTGAATCCAATCGAACACCTAGGAGAGCACCTTAACCGTCGTGGCCGAAGACGTCCACACCCACCAGCAAATCAACAACAGATTGCCGACGCTGACGACATCAATGAGGCGCCGAGTTGGAGCGTGCATTGGTGCTGATGGTGATCACACTCGTTACTGAGTGCGTTACGCCATCAGTAGGAAACTTAAAACTAGACTAAGTGTTGACTGTGATCATTCCTGCGAACTGTGATATACTTACCCCTGTTCTTATAAGCGCTACGTGTAGCCTAGTCACAAAGCTCCGAATTTTGTGTTGAAATTGCATATGGCATTCTGCATTTGACCCTATTGCCAAAAACATGGTCACTGATGATCATATTCTTGTCAGTTTTTATTTTATTAATCATCAAACATGGGTGTATACTTTCTTTTACCCACCAGTTAAATTATTGCTCCAGTAATTCCTCTTTTTTACCTCGTGCTTATTGGTAAACAATTATCCCACCAAAGAGAAGCATGGCCAGCAACTAAACTGAGGCAGAGGGACGGAGACTGGTCGCCTTCGTAAGAGTAATGCCCAGGTCACAGTTTCACGGTTTTGGACGACGGAAGCCGACGATTTTAATCCGTGATTATCGGTAGTAAATCTGTTCCGGATCCGTAGACATGGCCGGGATAAACCCTCACGCTTCCGCCATCTTGTTTCTTTCGTGGCGAATTTACAAAATGTTTGAAATTTTTATGTTCACCATAGGCACAGGGACAGAATCAAAGCTTATCCATATCCGATCCAGCATTAACCGTGGTCAGAAAATGGGTTCCCCGTTGACCGGAAAGTACGTGATACAGCATGGATACGCTACGGTTGAGAGACAGTGACAGGACCGTGACATAACTGCAGAGACCACAGAAGAACCGTTGTAGAACTGTAGCAAATCCGTGCCACCGTTACCATAGCATGATCCGGACAATCCGCAGGATAATCGTTGCGCTTCCGGTGGTGACGTAGCATGACCAAAGGGAACCCGCCACAATATCCGCAAAACTCCTTGGCGAAATCTTGGTACTTCCTTAGCACAACTTTCGTACATCCTTAGCGCTTCATTAGGTCTTCTGTTGGAGCCGTAGCCACACACTAGCGCCGCCATAGAAAGTATTCAAAGCTGTAGCAATCTGGGGTGCAAACCGTGAAAGTGTTACCTAGGCATTATGGATGCGCAGAACGTCATCCGTGAACGAGAAAGCCCATAATACGTCTTGTAATACTCATATGAAGTATTAGTGATTAGTTCTAATAACTTGCTATTAAACATGTAAAAGTAAAATATTCTGCCCAAAGAAAATGAAGTTTTGGAGAATCTGTACGTCACATTATTTACTCGTATGCGGGGAGGAGAGACTTCAGTAGCTTTGCTGTGTATCATCAACACAAGACAAGTTTTACTATGATCTCTGGTGTTAAGAATGGGCTATAGTCATCGTATATCTCTTTGGAAACAGCGAAACCACTCGTCGTGTTTTAGGAGTGCCACCATGACGTCCACCACACTGCTGCTACTTGTGCAGATGGGGCGTACCGGACCTCCAGAGGATGTGAAAAGTGTTGTACTGACGCTGCATGTGTGGAGGGACAAGCCACGGTGTTGAAGAACACAGTCGTTACAACGCCACAAACAGGTGAGAAAAGTTATTGAGGATTTACATCTTTTGATCCCAAGTGACAGAGTAAGTTAGGTCAAATCATGAACATTTCGAATATAGAGGGGCATACAGAAGGTGATCATAGTTTTGTTAATGTTTGTTAATAAACCAGCAATGTATGGCTTAAACATATGTGTCACATGTTCCTTAATAATTATTGACAAAGTGCTCAAAGGATATCGATTGGAATGTTTGTAAAATTTACTTAAACAAAATAAGGCCAAATTCAGGCAAACGTGGATCATACGTTTTAGGACTTACTGGATGGGAAATATATCGAGATTAAGCTATGTCGACCACACAATCGTCTTTGAATGTCTTGAAGACCTAGTCTGTAGTAACACGTCATTTGTGTCGTGCAGTAGAGCACCACATCTCATTTACTGGATCTGTAATATACTCGTCACAAAACTGGCTGGCCACAAATCGAACCTGTGGGAAGGTTGCTTCATTCGGGTTCATCATCAATTTGTCACTGCAACCAAGGCTGAAAGAGGCCGCTGGTTTCAGGAGGATGTTAGAGCAAACAGTTATGATTCGTCTCCGAGAGGTGAGAATTAGACCACAAATACTGATGGCTGTCCCTGAAACGTCAGCGTGCAACAACGTTCACGTGTAGATTCTGAGGGTATGGATCACTGATGAATCACAAGTTTCCCTCTAACTCCGAAATAGAAGACAGAGCATCTACCCAAGTCGATGTGAACTTTCTGCTCTTTCAACATTATAACATTAGAACAAAGTTAGCTCGTCTTTCTTCAACGCTCAAGCATAGAGTTCCAAATCGGATCAAACCGCAATAGAACATCTATGATAGATGTATACGTCAAAGTGCACACACTTGCAGAACTGATCACTGCTCTGCAGAAAGAATGGTGGGATTTCCACAGGAAAAGATCCTTATTCAGTGTTTTCCACAACTCTACAACAGTAATAGTTGTACAAGACGGCCACACAAGGTACTGGTTGGACCGCCGGTTCTTGGGCGTACTTGATTCAGGACAGACATTAATTTCATTAGGTCACGCTTAATGTCATCATTATGGACACCATTATGCAGTGACATATCTACATTTTAAGTGGACACCGTAAACATGTTCACTGCTCTCATTTCGTTTCTTTATTTTGAAGAGTATGGTTAGTACTATCTAGCGAAACTTTAAACCGAAATGTGAATCTCAGAAATCATATCTCTATCTGTTTTGCAGTGCATGCACCTATACCCTGCCCTCTCAGATGCTTTTCATACGCGTGCGCTGCCTTCGTCCACCACTGTGGAGCTGGCCAGGTAAGCACAAAGAAGACAGGTTTCTAGGGTAACATAAACCAACTAACACTGTCAGGTGCAGTAACATCGTACACATGTGTAATACTTCTCTATTTTTGATAGTTTTGTGTATGTTTGGAATGTCACTTTAAAATACGAGGCAGGTGCAGGTCTTTAATGTAATGGCAAATACGCAGTCTGAGTTACCAATTTGACAACACATGGTCAAGAATGGAAATAGTTATTTGTGATGCTGCTTGAAGCGTGTTGCCTCTGCCACACCAACTGAGCTGATGTACGTTTTGAGTCTTCTCGTCTCTTAAACAGATCTACAGTAATCACATTCTGAAAATATTCAGCCCTTTGAAGTTTACGGAGGTAGATATACTGCAACTGCAACATGTGAATCATAGTGTATGGTACTTATTGTTGTGGGTGGTTGCAAAATTATTTCACAAACCTTTTGTTTAATATTGTCACTTGTTTACATCATTTAACCCGCTAAAGCTACACACATCATAGCTGGTGCTTCAAATATTTCTGAACACAGTGTCTCATGGTTCGTACATGTATGTGACATTCTTTAGTTCATATGCAACCCAAGATACGTATTCTAATGTAAGCGCCACCTTCTTGCAATCCAACGGAGACGGCGTCATGTGCCTCTGAATCAGTTTTGGATGTTTGTAATCTTTGCTGATGTTTTTTTGAAAGGACATTCTTTTTAAACAAAATTGTTCCTCCTTTTTTGTTCCGTGTTAAACTTTTAAAGTGTGGAGAGAATTTGAATTTACAAATTTGACGTGATCCTCTAATGTTTCAGTTCTGCGAAATAATAGCAGAACATGGAGTGATGATTGGCCGGTGTGTGACGCACAGTGAACTGACGGTAAGCCCCTTTTCAACATTGTCTTACCCGAAGTGATACAGGACTCGCCCTTTCTAGCACAGAATGCAAAATACATTGTCCACATTATGCTGCTCTAGCCAAAGATAAAATCTTCATCTTACGATAGCGTCTTCCTAACATACATGTATGCATGTATGTACTGCAGAAAGTAGAAAAGACCAATCTTTTCGTATTTTGAGCAAGACGTTCCTTGACTGACACAATATTTTTCATTCTGATACAGCGCTGCTCTATCGAACAAGCACGCAACGATGCTTTGTGTCCTCGAAACAACTTAGCGTTAATTCACGGTGTCCAGAAATGTGTCTACTGTTGCCAGGACAGCTCGTGTTCCATGACACACTTCCAGCTCACAACCACACGTGAGTACAATTGCATTCTAGGGATCCGTCGTCTCGTACGCGTCACAACGCACTATCCTGTCCACAAAGCAGTGATCCACATGTCCATGATTCATCAACATCAGTATGTGCTATTTGAACAAAGACCTGCGTGGATCTGTGGGAAATATGAATGATGCATTTTGAAAAATATATTTATTTGTTTCTCGCAAGAAACCACTAGACATAAATATAGTCAATATACATTGCATCTGTATTCATGAGAATGTTTTTCATGAAGACATACATCACTAGTGATGATTGTGTGCGTGTTCTAAATGTATTGTAGTCTATCTTAGAAATGCAATCAGAATTTTAACTAAATATGAATGCGCCATTTTTTTAAGAAAACGAGGGTTCAGTATATTCAATCAAACCTGTATTTTAAAACCATATGAGGACAGGGGACAGAACAAAAAGAATATAAGGTCCCTAAGGTCCACTACCTAGCTAATCTGCTCGCGGCGTGCAACAGGAGTTCGGTCATTCGTGTCTACTCGTTCACACTGTCGAACCAGCTTTTCTGCTGGCGCCTGCGAATGCGTCCTGCCTCGACCCTGCGTGATGGTCTTGCAAAGGTTGTCGTCCCGCGTGACGTGTCCAGACTACGTCAGTTAATGTTCATGGTGGCCAGGAGGGGCCAGGAGAGTCCAGCAGGGCTCTCAAATTTCCATATACTCATTGATCTTGTGCTCCAAGTTGTAAAGTGTGGAGCAACTTCCTCAGACATTTCGTTTCGACGCCTGGATTCGTCTTTCTGTGCCTGCCGGCAGTGTCCATGACTCACGTACATGCAGCAGGAGGGTGAGCACCGTAGGTTCCGAGAGCCAGCAGTGTCCATGACTCCCGTACATGCAGCAGGAGGGTGAGCACCGTAGGTTCCGAGAGCCTGAATTTGGTCGGCAAGCTGATGTTGCTTTCCACATCATTTCGAGTCTGACCATCGTGCGATGGCGCAACTGAGGGTGCAACTTAGGTAGCTGTGCTGTATGCAACAGCAAACACATTGTGGTGATGACTAGATCCTTCAGACCTCAGTTGAATAATCGACAAACTGTGTGATTTTAAGTATGAGAGTCTGCATCGTGAATACACGTATACTTCTCAATTCCAACAATGTTGGATTCAAGGAAAATAATGTCTGTTTCGGAAAACACAATGTTTGCACAAAATTATTTTTGAGGACAATTAATAGACGTCATGATATCTTGAATATTTCCAAGAGCACTTTTACAACCAAGAGAGAATGTGGGTGGGTGTGTGGATTTCTATTTGTGTGTCTGGTAGTTTACTTTGTTAAAAAGCAGATTCCTTCCTTGGGTAAGGGTTCTTTTTCATGTAACAGGACATTCTGAAATATAATGTATATTACAAGAAAAAAACATGTTAGTGTCGTTTCTGTTGAACGCCAGTTAACTTACATACATGAATGAAATTCAAAATACGTCAAGATTTGATAATGCTGATAATGACAAAATGACTTTTCAAAAAGGTAAAGTTATGTCTTTCAGTAGGAATGAATATTAACTGAACAATAAAATAAAAGCAAACGTACACCTTAATGGCATGTTATTAATTTGGTTTCTACATCTTGTTCATGGCAGTGGGTGAAAAGATGTCCTTCCCGTAACATTCCGTATTGCTCAGATAATACTGCAATGCAAGTGATGAAATGCACAAATTTCCGTCTGTGAGTGTTTAACCGCTTATGTTTCAAGTGTCCAGTCCAAAACCTCAGATATTTTAGTTATGAAGGCCTAAATGTTTATAAATAATACATGGTGTATTCACATTTACCTTAGGTGTGGTACTTTCAAATCACATAAAATTCCAATACGATCAGATATATACTCATTAACAATCGGTTTAAATCAAGTTGCCAACATCAATCTTCTCAGTGGATATTTAGAGTTTATAAGGCAATCTTGTTTAAAACTCTGATCAATATCGTGTGTGTTACAGGAAGGACATGTGTTACACGAAGGACATTTCTATTTCAGGAAGGACACAATTCGTTATAGGAAGGACAAAACCTGTTACTGGAATAACCATTTGTGCAGACAGTTGTAAATTAACAGTGGCAATTTAACATGAATTTTTTCTCAATGATAATGAGAGAAAGTCAGATAAGTCACAGAAAATACAGACATTCAACAGGATTTATACCAGAAGGACACATAATGGTCATAATGTTGAATTTCTTGTACTGGTAGTACGTTTGCGCTATGTAAATCATGATTTATGACAGATAGTCAGTATTCTGAGAAAATTTTAATACAAGGAAGACGGCCTTAAGTTTATTCTATCCAACAAAAATTGGGTGAACTAAAACATTGCAGTCTGTGCTGACAAACATTCTGAAAGGACACAATGTGCATTTGCGTTACAGGAATGACATTTTAAGAAAGAATCCAACTGTCCAAAGTGCACATATAACCTACTTTAGCCATCTTTAATTTAACAGATTACCTGCGACCAGCTGAGATTATTAAGTAGCACAACTTTAGACATGCTGACACATTTTAATACATCATATTGTGATTTAATTCTTGAATTGTC
>JAUELE010227769.1:0-12320 GCA_031471655.1 Diodora aspera | reverse complement strand
TTTTCAAACCAGTTTCTTCTTGTACTCGCTTTGCGCTGGACTGAGGTGGGTCTTATCAAAATGGCGACGAGAGGCATTCGAGTCCTCTGATCGGTCGCTGAAAGAGACGAGTAGCTACGATTGTTATTCCCTATTAGCGAACATATATACATATATATCATGTACATGTAGTAGATATTGGGATGGATGGTACAAGCATTATACTCCTCTAGATATACATTACCTCTCCTTAACGTGCCCAAGAACCCGAGGAAATTTGAGTAAGGACCTAGAGTATTGTAGCACATCTATTGAAAGCATTCTGCGCTGTGATCTATAAGCTCTGCACAAGTATAGATAAGTGTTCGTCGTTCGTTAGAAGCTCTTGCCGATGTCGCAGATAAAGACAAAGTTAAAACTATTTACGGACTGATGACCTTTGAGAAATCTTGATTCAAACTTTACTTTCATAGCCAGACAAGACAAAAAGTTTATGTGTACTTAAGGCAACCAGCCCAGCCCATATACAAGGATGGATTTGAAAGTGAGAACAACCAAACATTTACAGATTCAGTAGCAACTGCTTTCTTAGGTCAATGGCATGGTGAATGTACAACGACAAGCTGAATATAGTAGAATCGGCATTACAATCTAACAAAGATATACATGCAATATGAAGTGTCTTTCTAAGATATGATTTCTTACGAATTCCATTGTAATATGGACATACAAAGGTGAAATGTAATTCATTTTCTACATCGGATTTACATAATGGACAGATTCTTTGTGATGTTTCTACAGTTTCATCCCTTCGTTTACCATTAAGTCTAATAAACAAAGTCTATGCTTAATAAGCATTCTCCGTAAATGTTTTGAAGTTATTACAGATAAATATCTCCGGTAGAAGCAAACTTTTAAAACATCTGTATGAACCATATCTAGAACTGCTGTCAAGGTAAGAATGCCAGTCTTGTTGAAACATGCATATTGACTATTCACGAAATTATTTTAAGAATAATTGACATTACCTACTGATTGACTAAGCTATACAAATCCAATGCCCCCACCCCTCCGTACGTCTCCGAAAAACAGGCACACGCTCTTATAATAGGTCATAAATACGGGGTGTATGAAATACGTCGACTGTTGCTGACAGATGGGCAGGTATTACAGGGGTATACCGAACTGGTCGCCACAAGTTGGATCTTCGTCGAAAAATACAATTCGTACCATGATGTTAATACTTTTTTTGGTTCGTGAAATAGGTTTTACAATTCCGTATTCTTATAAGTAAGAATTATTATCGTCTTTGTTTGTAGTTTTGATGAAATATGTGTCAAACTTGACTGGTCCTAAGAACTGAAGAACGTTTGCTATCGTTATTAAACAGCGTACACAAAACGAACATTTGTAAACATATGTACTACAGATAGGACCTACAAGTTAATTTATTTAATTGTGAAACATTTTCTGCAATGATATCACTAAATGGTCGCTGTTTTCTGCTTTCTATGCTAATTTGTGGCGACATTTTCGGTGTGCGACTACTCGGTCTTGTCCGTGTAGTACCCGTCTATACTGACGTCCAAAAGAAAGTACATGTATACCAAGATGTTTAGAGACTACTGAATAAATTCACAAATGCGTTGGATATACAAGAGATATCCCTGCAAGACTTGGAAGGTTTATCAATGAGATGATGTCAACCAAATTACACTCACCGAAATCCAAGCATCCTTTTGATTCACTAAGGTATAAAGACTTTTTTTAGGGAAAATAATTGAAATCATTTGGTATACTTTCTTTTGGACGTCAGTATATATACAAAATAATAATAATAATAAAAATAATATTAATAATAATATTAATAATAATAATAAAAATTATAATAATAATAAATACATAATCATAATAATAATAATGATAATAATAATAACAGTCATGTGTACACTTATATTGCTCGTGATCAATGTGGCAGCATGTTCAAATTTAAAGCGCTCTTAATTATTACCCCAGTCATTAGAACAATGTACAATGTACAACATTCGTCAGCTACCAGGGTAGTATACAAGCCAGGCTGGCAGTTAGGGTCTAGAAGGCTAACATGCCGCATGGGCCACTACTGCTATTGTTCACCGAGGTAACTATTCTAAAATAATCAACCCATTGACTGGCTGTCTAATAGCCACCCTAAGGCGTGTAAGTCCGGGCATTTCGTGTTTTGGGTCGTATATGGGAAAGTTGTATGTGTTCCTCGTGGTATATGGGAAACATTGATCAAACCCTAGGCAAATATGATATAACCTCGCTTGCGTTCAAAGGTTATTTCGTTTAGCGACCTCGAGAAGTGTCATTACTTCAATTGTATCATTGTCACCTGCAGGCAACTGATATTACATAAATGAGTAATAATGCAACATTGAGATTTCCAAATGGTTAGAATGATTCAGGCGTGTCCAAACGTGTTTCATATTTTTGTGTGCTGCTGCGTGTACAAACATTCTTCATATTTTTCAATATCAGGAGGTGGTTTTGGAGGAAAGGAAAGCAATACAAACCTTGTTGCTCTACCTGTTGTTGTTGCCGCTGCGAAGTAAGTTCCACAAGCAATATACGATTCTTGCAATGCAATCTATTAAAAATACATTTATTTCAATTATGGCAGTATCTAATATTTTCATTAAGATAAAACAACGCGTTTGAGTTTAAAACTGCATTCAAAAGCAATACATACACACACTGTATCGAGTTCATAATAACAATGTGAGGTCTTGTATAGCGTTAAATCTAGACTTGTATAGCTTGCTCAAAGCGCTCGGCATTATTACCCTGGTGTAACCCAAGCAGTCTCTAGGCGCTAGAAGGTTAACAACACTCGTGATGGAGGATCAGTACCCATTTGCAGCTATGTGGACTGAGAGAATTAACGAGTGACACCATTAAGTGGACACCACTGACACTGCCAGCGTCTTGGTGCGAGGCAAGGACGAACCCTTGGAGGCCTGGAAGCTTTCAACGCCAGCCGATCGTCCATCCAACTGCTCTCTGGACTCAACGTTGCTTAACTTTGCAAGCTCACGACCTCTGTGCGTTGCACGAGGACAACTCACCTCACAACATTAAGCCAACAGTTTTATATTTCTTAGCCAGAGTGTTTTAACTACGATTAACATTGTATTGTTTAAGGCTAAACCGTCCAGTTCGGTGCATGTTGGACAGGGATGAAGATATGTGTATCACAGGTGGTAGACATGCTTTTCTTGGCAAGTACAAGGTATGTTTTCTTTGATCATCGGTGACCCATGATAGCAGATTTCTCACTACCTGTGGCTCATCACGAGCCGACGTGACTACATGACTTATATTGATTGATCCAACTACATTAATGTGCAATATAGAATTCAATACTACTCGGAACAACAACAAGAAAACTGCACAACAAATGCACCAGAAACACCGATACGCTGATATTCAAATTATTGTTTTACATCGGTGGTTTAGTTTATTGTAGGAAATACATTATTACAGACAATAGAGTTGCAAAAAATGAATTTCTATTATTTTGTTTTACACCTGCTATGTATGCGTGTCCTCCACATGTAAACAAAATAATTAATAAAAAAAAATAAGCCGCCCGCCCTACTCTTCTCTTGGCAGGGAAAATGACGACCACCAAGTATTTATTTTTATGTAGCCTAATAATGCCAAATTCAGTAAGAGCGATTTGTTTGTTTCAACTAATTATATGTTGGGTGGGTATCAACTGAAATCGGCTCATCCTTTAATTAGCGCAGTTTTAGTTGCAAGAAATCCATTTTATAAAGTATTTGTGGGAATTGAAGGGCGTCAGGAAACACCAAGAGCCATATTGGTTTCCTCCCTGGATTTAGCAAGCTGCCAAATGCCAAGATTGCTTATGAGAAATATAATTGAGACAGTGGTTGCAAATTGATTTGTATCTATGGCTTAGACCTACAAGTACACACAGTGCAGTGTCCAGACTGTCACTCTGCGTGACATTTCGCCCCGTTCATAGCGTCGCAATATTGTGATGGTTATGATGAAGAACTGGTTCAGTCATATCCCATTTTACTGATTCCAGAATATGTCAGTGCTAGAATTAATGTCAGGTAAAACGTGTGGCATTTGGCAATACATAACGGAAAGACCATGTGATTTATTTATGTTGGGGGGAGGAGGGGGGTTACTTGATGTTGAAACATTGCAGACACGTTTGCACTGGTTGTCTCATAGTGTATCAATATTATGGTAGAGAAGATGTAGCCTACTCGCTTAGTCAAACAAACCCATTATAATGATTCCCAGGAACTTCCGAGCTTAAAATTAAAGCCAGAATCAGTTGTGTAACATGTGCATGTACATACTGCATATGTATTGGCATGTTGTTGACTGACATATATAACACTTCAGATTGCAGCTATTGGTAATAGCATCTTAGTCACTCAGTAATGGTAGTTCTTGTGAAGCTTTAATCCATAGTGAATTGGATTGTTTGATGCATATTTTGAAGGAGCTTGAATACACCTTAAACACTAACACAGAAAGGGTGCTAGACAAGGAAACAGTTATCCAAATGTCCTTTTCATTTTGCTTTGAATTTGAGCGGATTGTTTCTGATGTTTTGTACACATGCTTCTCGAGATAAACCAAGACTAGATTTGCATACACTAAAGCTAGTGGTGTGCCCATATTGCCGTGCCCAGAATTTGGACACAATATGTAGATATATCATCAAATTAAAATGTATTGTTTTGTAAAATATACGTAATGAATTCGAAAATGCATATTTTGTATATACTCACAATTATAGAGTTATATAGTGTTTCTTCCTTTAACGAATTGGTAGCAAAGGGTTTTGTTTTTCCGGCAGGTGGGATATACCAATGAAGGAATAATAAAGTCACTGGATCTACAGCTGTTCTCAAACTGTGGATCATCACTGGATCTTTCTCCTGGAGTACGTATCAAGTGCAAGTTCGAGGTGTACCCCTATGGTTCACCAACATTGAGGACATCATCCCACGTATCGAATTCGCCTTATCATATTCATGTTGTTGCCCCTAAGTTACTGGCTAAAACATGATAGTCGTACCTTGATGAATACATGTGTTCTGGAATAATGGGTAGTCCAATCAACTTTTCTTTTTGGAAGTATCTGATTCCTCCCACTGTTGTACCAAATATAGAAACGTATATTAAATAACGAACAACTGTGAGTATGCAGCTGCATTGAGTAGTTGATTGTGACAGTCAGTTCCACATGCCTCTGGAATTCTCAGCGCATTGCAGTTTGGTGCCTTCTGAGCGTAAACGCTCCCAGTAGTTTTGCTATTTAATCATACCAATATTTCAAGTAGCACCATACCTCTTTATCAATTAATGCAATGATGCACTCGATTAAATGCATTACTACAAGATGTAAACTTCACGTCATTAATACAATGATCAACAAAACAACGAAGGGGGGTATATGAAATCCGCCTATTAATCACAGTAAACATTTATTTAGCACAAAATCAAACAATCAAATCGATACAATGTCCTATTCCTCGTTTTATATATTATATATTGTTATATCTTTTTAATTACTGTTACCTGAAATGATTCCATTAATGCGTATTTGTCAAGGTGATGCTCAAAGCTATATACTCAGCTGGAAATGCCTACAGAATCCCCAACATCACGATAAAGGGCGTACTGTGCAAGACAAACATCGCCTCTGCAACTGCTTTCCGAGGCTTTGGTGCACCACAATCAATGTTGGTGACAGAAACATGGATTGATACCATAGCCCACGTCACTGGGAAATCACGAGAGGAGGTTCGTGCAAAACGTCCAAATATTAGGCTACGTTCTATTCAACCTTATAACATCTTCAGATGTTCTGGATTTTAGAATGACTGTTTTTGAGACTCAACCGGTCGATACAAGTAAACAATATAACCGCCAATCAGATCAGATCAAAAATCGACTTCTTTAAAGATGACATTATGACGAAATTGATTTGCGTATATGCTGTAGTAAGAATAGAAAGAACATCTCCTGTGAGTTCAATTACCTTTTCTTTTATTTACTCTTATTAAATGAATGGTTTATATTCTATTATTTCTTTAAAACCACGCTACGTCCATAGTGTCCACCTGAGTGACACTATCTCAGATACAAAGTATGTGTTCTCTCATGTACATGTCACATCATCCCCACCGCTCGCACAGTATTACACAACAGTGCAGCGCAGAATGCACACACTACCCGATTTGTATAGACATAGAATGTATACACTATGCCACAATCGGATGACCCCATGATACACCGAGGATGACGCTTTGTATCCGAAAAAAACGCCCACATTCCATATGAAAGAACGTTATCAAGACAGACATAAGTGATGTGGAAACATTACAACTGGACAGTAGCAAACATGCTTTGACAAATTAAAGCTACACTGTTATAGATTATCCGCCATGTTTAAACGTCATTCGTCACAATCTATCACCTTTTTCTGTTGGAGGTTGTGCAGATCTTCAGACGAGCTTCAATCGCTGCTCCATTGTTCTCCCAAATCTTCAGAAGATCCAACGTATTTTCGTGTCAAAGACAGTCCTTTGACTGATTTCGTTGGGTATCAAACAAACAACCATAGACAAGGAAACCCCCCACATTTGATAATAATGGCTACACAATGATCTTTATACAATGACGTTCTGTTATAATAATCAACGAACCTGGCCCACAGGTCCGGCGCTACCATTGGGCCTAAGCAGACAGGCGACTAGAGCGCAGATCACAGCGGGGCGCAGTTCTGACATTTAAGCGTGACAGTCTTACACAATAGATCTGCAAGATATTCTAAAACGTGCCATGCCTAAATCAGTCCTCATTGGTGTACATCTGGTTTTGAAAAGATAAGTTGGCAGGTTTTAGAGGGGGCGCAAATAGTTGGGCTTGCATAAGGCTCACAACAGTCTTGCATCGGCCCTGCCGGTCCTTATTCCACGCTATATAAACTAAATATAAACACATTCATGAATTTGTTCGGTGCGACGATTTGCAACTGTTACCGTAGACTACTGTTACCGTAGGGACTATCTAGATTGATTATCTCTGCGGTATGTCATATATTTAGTCACTGACTATTGGTATTTTCAGGTTCGAAAATCAAACTTGTTACAAGACGATGATCTGACATTTTATGAAATGAGTGCAAAGGGAAGTAACCTTCATAAACTGTGGAGTGACTGCCTTGAACAGTCAGACTATTACAAGAGGAAACATGAAGTTGAACAGTTTAACAGGTAATGCAATTGTTATGTCAACTATACTGTAGCACAGGTGCGCTTAAAATAATTACGCTGGTCATTGGAGGGGAGGTAAGAGGGGTGAATTTAAGTTTTACTAACGAGGTGTTTTTGGTGCAAAACCTGCACTGTTTATTTATTTCTTCAATCAACTTGCCACTTTAATTCTCTGATGGTCCTGAATACGTGTTGTTACCTTTCGTAGTGAATAGACTTCCCACATGGGCGCCAGAGCTTCTGATTGGTTGAGTGAAATAGACTTCATGTCCAGAAAGGTAGCATGCAATCTAATCAAAATTGTTCATCCAGTGGTCATTAAGAAAAGTCATTTCATGTTATTGCCATCAAACCTCCAAGTTACTCGCAGTGGCTTCTGATTGACTGAGAAACATTGGACTTTCTGTCCAGAAAAGTCTGCATACCACGCCATCAAACTGGGCACAAAGGTGTGTTCAGTGGTCCCGAAGACGACTGTTGTTACTTTTCGTAGCAATCGAGCCTTCAATATGATTGCTATGGTCTCTTAATAAGTGACGTCTTCCCCAGAACGGCTGCATCCTATGCTTATCAAACTGGGCACAAATTTGCCTTCAGTAGTCTAGTGCTGGTACCTTTTGTAGCCATCAGACCTTCATGATGGCCACCGCGGCCTCCGAACAGCTGCATGCCATTCCATCACATTTAGCACATACTGTAATTATGTTCTCCACGTGTGTCTGAAGACTCGGTGTTACTTTTTCATAGCGATCAGACCTCTAAATAAGTCGTCGCCGTGGCTTCTGATTGGCTGGGATAAAATCAACGTCTTCTCCAGAATGGCTGCATCTCAAGTCATTAAACCTGGTGCAACAGTTTTTGCTGTGGTCCTGAAGAAGTGTTGTTACTGGTGGTAGTGATCACACCTCCAAGACGGGCGCCGCGGTTTCTGATTGGTTGAGTGAATAACTGTATCCTCTCCAGAACAGTTGTTTGCCAAGTCATCAAGCTTGACACAAATATTAATCGAGTATATCGCGAGTGTTGTGACTTTTCGGAGTGATCAGCATTCCAAGATGACAACCTTGGCTTCTGACACTCTGAGATAAAATCAACTTCTCTAGAATGGCTGCACATCAGTGCTACGGTTAAGCCGTGTATTTGGGTAAATGCACAAAGGAATTTGTGAAAAATACTCAATTGTGGCGAAAGATAAGAGCTCTTGGTACAAATGCGTCTCTGTGGCTGATGTACAAAGGGTGTTTAAAATGTGAATAGAATTATGGATATGGATTAATGCAAGAGAATGGAAACTCAAGTGAGCGTTGTAGCCGAGGTGCTGTTCTCTAAAGAGTGAGTCTTATTCAATATGAATCCACGCATACTGCGGAAAAGGAATAAAGTACAATGTCGATATACACCCTTCCCGAACCGTTCGAATTTGAATTCACATTCGTATCATAAGTTTTGGATCAGATTTTATGTTAATTACAGCGAAGTGTTTTGCAAAAGCCAGTAAAGCATTGTGTATACGGTTATATTTGAATTTCGATGCTTACGGTTTCTTTAATTTGATTTATTCCTGTCTAGGTGAACACGCATGCTTGCAGTTTCTCAGCTTCGCTCTTTCCACAATTTCTTATTTGGTTTGTTCACTTTGTGGAAATTGGTAATGTTTTAGGGCACATCGTTGGAAGAAGAGAGGCATCAGTTTAAATCCTGTAATGTATGGTGTGTCATATCCAAGTGGATGCGCATTTCTAAATCAGGTATGTATCGTGTGAGGGATGATGCTGATATTTAAATCACACCTATATTATTTTTGATTTCTTCAGGCCAATTTGTTGTGGCACGTTATTTCCTATCTCAGAGAGATAGTAAAACCTATGATAATATTTGTACCGAATATGCCGAAGTAATTGTCTTCAAAGACAGTCTGAATTGAGTCAATACCGATACTCACCTCATCAAGTGGCCCATAGTATGGTTCAGTATGACATGAACCAGATACTGCTACCTGTTTGATGACTGATTATACTGTAAAGATTCAGATATATTGGGATAAGTCACTGGGCAGAAATTATTTCATACTATTCTCGTACTACCTCCTTATGCTTCACCATGAAGCTCCCAAAGACACTTTATTAATTTGTCCAATGAACAAAAAAGATCTCTTGATTCCAGGCTTGTGCTCTGGTGACACTTTACCATGATGGGTCCGTGCTTGTAGCTCACTGTGGTACAGAGATGGGGCAAGGGCTTCACACCAAGATGATTCAGGTATCATGATGACGCTCTCTTTGCTAAACTTTAGATTTATTCGCACAAGTTAATTTAAAAGTCAGTTAGAACACTAAAACTCAGTTAAACAGACACGGGAATAGATTTTAGGTTATGATAATGAACGCACATTTATCGGTATATGAACACCAATGACACTCTCGAAACAAAGCACATGTTAAATGAGATTGAGACAAGACATAGTCGTGAAACGTCGTTATCTGGTGTGTCTACCATTTACGTCAAGAACCGCCGATGTGAAACGACTGTGTGTCGCCTGGCCTTGTCGTGCGGAAAGATGGCGTTACCGGCATTCGGGATGGGAACAAAATGTGCATCGTTTAATGACCTAAAACTAAAAAAAACAACATGCAGACAAAAGTATGTTTTACAACTCAGTATTAATTCATTGTTACGCTAGTGCCGAATTAAATGGAGTGGAACCATGGGTTGCTGCATGCTGTATTTATCTCATCAGGAATACGTATAGACAGTCAGTTCAGTATATCTGCTGTATTTCAAATCCATCACTTTGGAGTATTTGAAAATGATACCTCCAGTTTCTTAGTAACTTATTATTTAAGATAAATTAAACATATTACAAGGTATGCAGAAATATGCAATAGCAGCGGCTGAAGATTTTGTAGATATTTTGAATTTTTGTAATATGTTTCCAATATAGGTGGCAAGTCGGGCGCTTGGTGTTCCTCCCTCACAGATCCACATCAACGATACCTGCACAGACAAGATGCACAAGACATCTGCTACAGCTGCTAGTTCGGGTTCAGATCTCAATGGGGGCGCTGTTCAGGTAATTGTAAATGAAAGTAATATCATTTAAGTACTTCGTTTTTCAAGCAAAAAGGCGAGCCTTTGGTACCAATTTTAATGCAGAGTACGTGCATGCGATTTAGCAGCAGACACGGTAGGTGTTTCCTTTGCAACACATTTCTTGAAATACTGACAATGCATACAATGTGTTCAACGCGCTCGAAATCCAGGGCATATTATGACTTCCTGGATGGCTGTCATATGCCTTGAAACCACCCCTTATTTACGACGAGCGTCTCGGCCAATCAGTAACCACAGCGAGATCTTGCGTTCAATGATGTGGCGCGTCTCTCCAAACACCCAGTGAAGTAAAGCCGTTATGTGTTTAAATTTATTAAGAGTTATTTCTCGTGCAGTGACTGCGATATTTCATTGGTTGTCTATATTTAGCAGATATGCATTTGTCATACACACAAAACGATTATGGTGAAAAGGAGTACATCCACGGTATATGACGGCCCGTTGGCGAGGTCATACATGCACTGGATTTCGAGGATGCGTCTGAATTTGATTATTTGAAACGTGAATTGTTGATTCATTTGCACAGTAGGAAAGTAAATAAAAGTATAAATGAATAACAGACGACGCATTGCAAACTGAGTGATGAACATCAATATTGCAACAGCGTGATGAAGTCCTTTTTTGCATGTTAAAATTGAACAGCACAAACGTTATGATTTGTGAAATCAACAAGTTTAATTTATTGCGCGGTTGTTTCTTTCAAGAATGCATGCGAAATCCTAAATAAGAGGTTACAACCCTTTAAGAAACGCAATCCGGAAGGAAGTTTCACAGACTGGGTAAGTTAGCTTTGATTATATACGTGAAACGTCGGTATATTTCCAGCATTAATACTTATAATACAATTGCCAATGATCAATCACCGGAGAGTTTAAGATGACTATTTTGAGAGTTTGTTTTAGAACTGTATAGTCTCTCACTCAGTGGCGGGTTTCGGACGGACACCTGTGACTACATGACCCTGACTTTAGCCGCTTTTGTTGTTTTCATAATGTAATTAATATACTCATGTTAATTATTGTCATCCCCATATAATATGACATACGCTTTGGAAAAGTGGTAACATGCAGACAATAGCTTCTGAGATACACCGACAGATAGAGTAAATCAAAGAACAATATCGAATACAATTCGTATCTTCAAAGATCCATGAAGCTTCATCATGATATTATCGCCATACAACTGCTAACATGAGAATGTAGAACTTCATAAAGGGAGTGACAATGATAATTAGCATGAGTATGGATCGAAAAGACATGTTCTTTTAGTACACGTTTGTTATCCTTTGTGAAAAAAGAAGAAATTATTCAGATTCATTTGGATGTTGCCAGAATTTCACTACATCTTTTTCATATATTGTAGTATCTTCACTCTCAGTTTGGTGAAAGCTTTACAAAAACAATCAATATATTTATTTAGGTAAATGCTGCGTATTTTGCGATGACGCATTTGTCTGCAGCAGGATATTACAGGTAAGTGTCTGCACCCTTTCTATTATTCTGGGCACTGTAACTAGGCTTGTATAGTGTTTATAGCGTAGTAAAACACAACAAAAAAACAGAAAAAGGACAAGTAAATGATTTGCTGAGCTGGAGGAGTGAATTGTAGGCGTTAGAGAATACAACGTGTAGATAGGTCTTTAATTGTGTTTTGAAGGAAGTTCGTTCGGGTTTCGTCCTATTTTAATGGCAGTTTGTTCCAGATGACACTGCAAATGCGTTATCACCTATGCCGGTGTTGCTCTTTGGCCTGGAAAGTAGACTCGGGTCAGCAGATCGGAGAGTCTTCTGTAGTCTGTGTATGTTGATCAGATCCTGAAGATATGGTGCACTATGCTCATGATATAGAGATCTATGAGTCAGTATGATGACCTTGCAGTCTATCCTGTGAAGAACAGGGAGCCAGTGGAGTGAC
>JAUELE010227758.1:0-12320 GCA_031471655.1 Diodora aspera | reverse complement strand
TGATTGACGGCAAACATGAAGAGCTGTCGAGAGGAAACAGGCTAAGTGACGGCATACCGATAGCTGGCAAATATTGGCACAATCTACAATAATGAGTTCAAGCATGATGAACGAAGAGAAAGCATTTGTGATTCTTAAGAATGACGCATTGTCTTTTTAACGTGTTGCATATGCTTCACGGTTATGTTTAAGCAGAGTGATTAATTTATAGATAAATGTAAATGAACATAATAGGAAATAACATTCCCATAATTGTCAGCCCCCCAGAGGCACGAATGAGGGAGACATTCCGCTATATTATGCTATTTTAGCATTGTTTAGGTTGTATTTGAGAACCTCTTGTACAGTTATCAAGGGAAAAATGTAAATAATCCGGGCGGTATGCCAGTTTAAGCGGACTAACTGTCGTTTCACGATCTGTTACGATTGTTTTGTTTTTACTTCTCTTGAGATCGGGGAATAAATTCCGTCGAATATCTTCAAGTAAAAACGTTTCTAAAGTTATTTAACTCAAAGTTAACTGACAACATGCATCACTTACCCTTCATAACCATAAACTTGTTATCGTATACATTACATTTGTTAACAAAAATGCCTGTTGTTTTATTCCAGTTGACATTTCAGTTAGACTCCTCGCTCTCTCTATGATTCGGTTATACTTGCTGTTTATACAGTTATGGAACTAATTGGGTTATAGCCACGGCTTATTTGAAGAACGCTTATACCAGTGACCAGTATTCAAATATAAGTTGAGCTAGCGCAGAAGTCGCAATATTGTCCGGTAAGCGGAACGGCGTGCTCAGACGAATTCGCTACATGTTGAGATTTTGGAAGGTGCATGCACGAGCAATTCATGATACACGTGACTGAACTCTGCACTGAGGATAATCTACCTCACGCATAATAAGCATGTATGCTGAATGGGGAGATAAATGAACGCAATATTTTTACCAGTACATTACAACGAGAAACGCACAATAAAACAGGACGCACTGTCTTACATGACGTGCCATCCCTTCCTGACAAAGGTTTTGCCATAGAGAATTCATCATTCAACAAACACCTCAAAATAAGATAATAACATACATGAGACGATATAGCTCAATGACAACACTCTTGCGTCCATTTTGTTGGTTTATTTTGTATCGTTTAAATCATGATAAATATACGTTTTACTTAATGTTCACTCAAGCTTAGTAATTGTCAGACTATAAATGAGTATTTAAATTCAGTTCTGTCTGGGTTATGTATAAGCATGCATACATTCTATGAAATACTACTATCTACTTGTCCATTTCAAAATCGCCACAGTAGTACTGAAAGCAGTCATCTTAACTGCAGCCGCTGTCGTTTGTGAAATGCGCCCCTCACTGCAAGTGTTTGCGATGATTTCTTTCTTCCTTCCTTCGGCTTCACAGTCGCCGGTACATCGGGTACAGCATATTTAAAAAGTATGGGCCTTGCTTTCTTGTAACCGTAACGTACCATAAATTCAGGATCTTTTTCATAACTTGCCTTTGAAAAATGCAAGGAACACAAAGTAGTATTTGGAAAATTCTTTAATATCAGCACGCCGACAGTAGGCAATCCAGGCTTTTCTCCGCACGGAATCGTTCTTCGCTGGAAATTCATGAAAATAGATTCCCTCTATTTTCTTCTTAGAACTAGATGTACAGCCGAATGCTGCACAGTAGGGCATGGTTATTTTGATGCATGTCTTGTCGATTTGGTTGTTCAATTGCAAGTGTTTGAAACTCGGAGCAGACGAGAATGGTAACATCTGGGAATCACGCGAATTAGCTCCAGCCCTCTGTGACGTCATCGACGGAAAATGACGAACGGTGCCGAGGAAAAATAAATATCGAGCCGGCGTTGTAATTTTCTTCCATAAAGTCGCCAATATACTATTTTTTCATTTTGTTTTCGCTGGATAGTATTTAGTTTTGTCATTTTGTCGATTATACTTAAAAAGCAGAAAAATGTTAAAGTGTGTTTACAAACCCTAAGCTCATTTATACAAGGAAAACATTTAAGTCCTTTGATAAACTTACAGGTAAATGCCGAATTGTGATGTCGCTTGGAAGTACATGTATTGTTACTTTGTATGATCTTAAGTTTTAACAGAAATAAATTTCATTGATCCCTATCATATGTAAGAGTGTATACATTGCATCCATGAGCTTATGAAAAGTATGTACAAAATCTAAAAAGTGAAAATTTTGTAGCGTTTTAATTAGATAATTAACACAAGTATTAAATATGATAAAAATATACATAATCTTATTATGTAATAACGAACGTATAATAACTATACTTAATACATAATCGATACTTCAAAGGTGTAAGTTTAATGTTACTATAGTTGTTTCATATTACGTACGCTATTGCCGCTACTTTCAGTGATATGATATACGAGTAACTCAAGTACAAATTACTTTAATAAGGAGTCTGTATATTGAAATCTATTACATCATAAGCTCCTGCACTGGGGAGACCAACCCTAGCGAGGCCATTGAGCACCACATTAATCTATTTCAACGGTTAATCACGTACGTATATAACTAAGTGGTTCTAAGTTAATCGTATTTAGATTAGATCACGTCGTTGTTGGGTTATTAGTTGCGGATCAACGATTTACAGGTAATCTTTCTTTGGAATGAACAGATTATATACGTCTAGTGGGTCACTATATGCTAATTAATAGAATTATAGGCCTACCAATCGTAAAAGTTACATCACAGAATGTTATCACAGAACATATAAAAAGTGTCATTAGAAATAATTTAAATTATAAATAATTAACATAGATCATAAATAAAATCAGACAATACCACAGTATTCCGATAAAAAAATTAATTGAATTGCATTTCATTATTTGTTGATGAAAGAATCGTCGTGGAAAGATATGGCTTTTCTAAACAGCAACGGCACGGGAAGTTTATCCACGTCATTTGCCAGCCGGCGGCCCAATGTTTCCCGGATTGTGCACTTGCAAAGTTGTTGTAAGCTGACAGGTTCGACATCTGAGGGCAAATACTCACATAAATCACAGACGCCATCGACATGCACACGACTGTGCAGTTTATGCAATAAGGGAAGTAACTCTGGTTGTATACGTTTCTCGCATTTCAGTAATGCAACACAGCAACGTAGATTACTCAGGTTAGCTCTGTATTTCTTTACAGCTTTTTCTATCGGCGTCATTTTGGAGGAGTCTCTTAACGAGGGGTCAGCCCCGTTTTGAAGTAAAATTTTTGTGCATCTGAAGTGTCCGAGTTCTGCGGCGGTATGCAATGCAGTTTTGCCACTCTCCATGAGTTCACATCCTCTAGCGTTGACGTAATTCGTGAAGCTTGTATTTTCCTTCCGGGCACTTTCCTCACACAACAGTTTCAACATATCCCCGTCGTTCAGACGCACAGCCAACAACAAAAGTGGACAACACAACGTAACTTTTAACACAGATTCGCCATATGTCTTGAGTATGTGTCTCGCATATCCTACATGACTGTACATCACTGCAAACCTCAATGCTTCGATCGGGGGATAAACCTCTCCGCCCCCTTCTTCATAACCCTCGTCTTTCGTGACACGGAATACTTCTATACGGTTCACATCGTCTTGGTTGCGTATTGCGTTTAGAAACTTGAACATTTTGCAAACCTCTGTGTTTCATAAACCAGTAAACTGTGACGCTGTGAAACTGTAAGTTGAAGATTCCGGTCGACCTACTAAGTTCCAGCTGACCGCGTCGTTGTATAGTAAACACGCTGGATCATGCGCTAGGATAAAAATAAACCTGCCCTGCCCATTTGTGGTAAACGTAATCAATAGCCGTCTGTGACGTCACAGTAAGGCAAGCGTTGATTGGCTCCTCTCTCTCTCACACACGCTCGCTGACTCGTTCGCTCTTCGTCGCCGATATAGCCTCCCTTCGAGAGACAAAAAGCGACGTAAAATAAGCTGACTTTTAACTATGACTCGCTCGCTCTATGTTGTCTCTATTTTTCGCTTTCACTTTTATCTCTCTGTCTCCCTCTCTCTCTACCTTTCTTTCTCTCCTTCAGGCTAAATCTAATCACACGAAATACAATTATAATTTTATGTTGGCCTATATTTAAATATACACAATAACTTAATTATAAGCTGTTACATATTTCCTTCAGAAATGTGCATTAAATCATATGCTTCGACACATTTTAATAAGATATCTCATCACCAGAGTTAATGAAACATTGTTGCCTGGCAACAGTAATCAATAACTGGTATTAACCTGAGGTCCATTACCATCTGCTTACCAAAGGTCAAGGCCAACGGTTTACCCGAAACTCGCGAACACAATTAACATATTATATCTCCTACCACCTGACACAATATGGCAGCTTGCAGATATAGCCTACGTATATATACTGCGGGTGTTTGCAAGCAGCTGGTGCGATATGCCGGTTTTCAAGCATAAACTAGGGGATAGTGTTATAGAATAATACTTACTTTTGACTAATCCTAAAGAATTGGATAGTAGTAGTAGTAGTAGTAGTAATACTAGTCGTAGTAGTAGTAGTAATAATAGTAGTAGTAGTGGTAGTAATAATAGTAGTAGTAGTGGTAGTAATAATAGTAGTAGTAGTGGTAGTAATAATAGTAGTAGTAGTAGTGGTAGTAATAATAGTAGTGGTAGTAATAATAGTAGTAGTAGTGTTGGTAATAGTAGTAGTAGTGGTAGTAATAATAGTAGTGGTAGTAATAATAGTAGTAGTAGTAGTGGTAGTAATAATAGTAGTAGAAGTAATGATAATAGTAGTAGTAGTGATAGTAATAATATTAGTAGTAGTAGTAGTAGTGGTTGTAATAATAATAGTAGTAGTTAAACAGAAGCAACATAATGTGTTTTATTTAAGATTACATTTTAGTGAAAAGTAGCTATTCTACTACTGTTGTGGTTCAGTCCTGTCCGGGATTCGAACCTAAGCTGTAATTTGCGCCCTATGAAATGATGTGAATTTACTTTTGGCTTTTTCTAGATCTGTAGGGTATGGTCTTCATTTTTTATCTTCCCGGGAATACTATTCTGTATCGAATAGATGAGAAAATCGTATTCCGTAACATGTTCCATATATCACCAATTAAGGAAGCAAAGTAGACTCGACCCCTGTCCTAAGGGATTTTTGAATGCACATAATGACCATTTTAACTAGATATACAAAATACCTAACAGGAGCCCCAGTGACAAGCCTATTCCTTAGTTCCACAGTAATCTAGACTGTATGTTCATTATGTAACATGCTGGACACTCTTTACATCCATTATCTGGAAAGGAAATCTGCAATATGGGATCCGAGACTAGGGTCAAAGGAGCATCCAGATATCTCTTCAGTGGGTTCGGTTTCATGAATATTTATGAGTATACAAAGACCAATCGGTATCGTCGGCACATAATAAGTAATAGGAATCGTGGTATTTCGTGATAGCCAAAGCAATTGGATATCCTCATGAATTAACAAATAGCTTGAAACCCGAGTGCCATCTGCAGATTTCGATTTTCAGCGATTGTATATGGGCCTGTGGCGTAGAATACAATAAAGATTTGTCGCTTTGATTTTCAAGGATGACCTCAATATAGACTTTTGTCAAAACCATAAGGATGTAGATTTGCTTAATATATGCTGCCGGGCAAAAGAAGCGATACCAAATAATTCCAGTTATTTTCCCTTAGGTCTTTATGTCATAGCTGATCAAAAGGATGCTTGGATTTCAACGAGTGTAAATTGATTGACATCATATGCATGTCGTGTATACAACTTCCTAATCTCGATGGGATATCTCTAAGACTTGCATATCCAACGTAATTGTGATGTTTTTCAGTAGTCTCTCAAAATCTTGGTGTTGTTTATTTTGCCCGGCAGTGTTTAACGGTCTCTGTTTATAACTGCGATTCAAAATTATCTGACAAACAGCCTTGTTACGCTGTGAATTATATTAACTGCGGTGACTTGTAATTACAATTAAGAACTGACTTCAAGATGTTTTGCGTTCATTGAAATATGCAAGTGCATACTGTATGAATTATGATTTTCAACAAAATTTAATGAATTTATATTTGTGAATTAGATTATATGAATACATATAAACACACACATACAAATATACAAAGCAACGATCGTCCTGATTATGTTCAGTATACTTTGCCACACATCCTCAAATGTTTTTTTACAAAAAGATAAGGCGGTTTCAACCCGAGATTTTTTTTGGAGGTGGGTCCCGTCGACCGCGACGCAGGCCGAGTGTCTCCTGATAATTAACGGAGGCCGACTGGATCCGAGGCAAACTGGACCCTTTCCCATAACTGAGAGCCAAACACTGGAACCACATGTACGAATTGTAGAACTTGTCATAATGGATCATTTGTGACACATAGTTTCTTGGCTACTCAAAACAAGCATTTTACCCACCTTTGCCTCGATAAGGCATTAATAATCAGAGCTGCCAACCTGTCCTTGTACACCAGAGTACAGAGTGGTTGGCAAAAGAGTATTTTGCCATGAAAAAAATAATTTTTCATAAAATATAACTTTTTAAACTGTTTAACTTCAACAACAATACCGGTACTGGCGTATTTGATTACATACACCAAAATACGACACAAGCATACAGGTTGGCAGCTCTGCAATATATATGACTTGTATTAACTTGTAAATTGGAAACATTACCGTGTGTGGCCTTTTATCTTCACAGTTTTTTAAAATCAAAAATAATATATTTACAATTATTAGAATCAGGTTCATTTGGGCGAAGTGTTCCTTGAGAAGCACTCAGTCCACACCGTGTCACGTCAGCAGCACACACACCGCAAATCTGATAGTTCCTACCGGGTACCCGTTATACACCTATGTGGATAGAACAGATTTTGGAGCGACACCACGCGTTCAACGCTGAATGTTTGCATTCGAGTATGCTCCCAAAAATGTTGCAATAAGGAAGGGACCATTGATTGTTATTGGTTGGGGGCTGAAGAATGTTTCTCTATCAAACTACTTTTTTTAAGTTCATGATATGAGACAATCTATTTTTCTTAGATAATTGCCGACAAACTATTTATTATATAAATATTTGTTTCATATTATACTGTTATTACGGACTTTTTTCTCAATATTTCAGGGTATTTTTGGTTTTGATATTTTTGCATTTTGATTAGCAGTTTTGCACAAAAAATGGTTAGCATTTGGTGCGAATTCATCGTCATTTTATCAGCAATTGATTAGCATTTAGCATTTAATACATCCACTTCAAGAGAATAGTTACAATTTCATCGACATTTCACAAATCCTGGTGTTATGCCAGTACAAGATGTTGTCATGGTCAATACAATTGATATATACACCACGCTTACAATTGTTCTGGTGAGTGAATTGGGGTTTACGTGGTTTTCGGCAATCTTTCAGCCACATCACCACGGTCTCACCAACATCACCAACAAAACGTATGCATTAAACATGCGAAAGAGCGTTTAATACTGCCTAAAATAGTATTCTTATAAAAGTGTTGATTTAAAAACAGGCTGAAGTATTTCTGAAATTTTTCGAGGCTACCACACACAGCGATGCCCAAAGCTTTAGTTTATTTAGTTTTAACTTTACCAAAAACAACTAGCTTTAAAGAAGGTGTGTATATACCATTAAAGTAAAGTATTAAATTCAGAAATTGCAATACAATCTAACGTGACTGGCGTTGTGCTTCTGAATCGATAATTTGATTACTGTCTTTGCTTAACCGAGCTTTTAAAGCACTACTGATATTTGAGTCAGAAATGAGTTTCTCAATGTGAGTTATACTCATAATCTTATAGCTATACGTTTGGCATTTCCGGTGAAGTATTTATAAATGATGATAACACATGACGATATGTTCAGTATTTCAATAAGACCTGCATCTTTTATAGGAAGTCTTATATAAAGTCTAATCAAGTCAATAGATAACGGTGTATATGTAGAAATTGCAATATATCAGATGACATATGTTGGCAAACTCATTTTACTTCCAATAC
Organism: Diodora aspera; assembly: GCA_031471655.1. Classification (NCBI taxonomy): domain Eukaryota; kingdom Metazoa; phylum Mollusca; class Gastropoda; order Lepetellida; family Fissurellidae; genus Diodora; species Diodora aspera. The sequence goes on along the minus strand of JAUELE010227758.1, from coordinate 4,279 downwards.
GTTGTATTTCGTCTATTATAGAATAAATACATTTAGGGTGATTTCCTGCGTTCTGATTGGTTGATTTATTGTGTTCATATCTCGATGAACAGACAAAGAATTAAGCCACGCCCACCTCGGTCCAACTGAACGCTGTAGGAGCCGCTTGGTCACTGCTACTCTTTTCACAGTCCTTAAACCAATTCTCAGCAGTTTGGATACTATAACTTACTAGTTGTAATACATTTTATGGGTTAATTTTAATTTTAGAAGGCTCAGATGAACATAAAACCCTCTGTGGTAGCGAACCTAATCACATAAATAATCGCGCATGAAGACGTTAACAACATGGCGTCCAAAACGAACGATTTCTGATTTTGTAACCATTAAATAACATTGATTCCGAAAAAAACCCGGAGAACGTACACATGTTCGCGCTCTATTTACCTTTTTTCAGCAATGATACCTAGATTTATTAACACAAATTATGCAGTACAAAGTTTTTACCAATTCTTTTTACGAGGCGATCACTGCACAACACTGTCAACAGCACACGACACAGTCTGCATTCGCCCAGAGGGACAAAAAGCAATTAGACTTGCTGTTGGACAGGATAGATGGCATTCTTCAGTCGGATAACAACAAAACAGTGAACATTTTTCATAATCCGTTGCAGTAAACACTTATACGCATTCACAGTTCGTTCCAGCTGAGTACAGATACAGTTCTCGAGGCCCTAGACGAAACGCTGGCGTTCGTTGTCGTTTCGACAACAAGATCACATCCAAAGAAAGTCCAATCATCGGAAAGGTGTGTTGCCCCATTCAGTGACTCGATACGATTGTTTCAACCACTAAGCTTACTTCATACTTCAATGTAACGGGATTTATATCCAATGCAGCGTGTAAAAACTGTATATCTCAGTTCGCACATCGCGCTCCACAACTCCATAAAACACGACATGACGACTGTTGACTATGTCACACCACGGGGCCAAAGTGACGACAGTTTAATTGACGTTTCGTTGGCGAACAGTACAATTTCGCTGTACCCGTTTGTTTGAAGATACATTGTGTTAACTGTTAATAAACACGTTGTTCCTTTGGCAAAAGTTGTAACATTTATTTATAAGGATTGACATCAAGATTTTTTGCATTCATTGACGTATGAACAGAAAAACCGAAGTGCAAACTTTTGTATGAACCGCTACGCCAAAATAAGGATATAAACCAGAGATTTTGTTGAAAATGCATTTAAAAGTCGGAATCAATTTGACTTTGATCGTAATGGCGGAATTTATTGCTTATTTTCGGAATGATTCCGTCAAACTCGGAAGGGTTGGCATCTCTGCATACCCCATGCCTTTGGACATGCCAAATTTGCAGTTTTTTGCAATTTGATGGCACCACCATGTTACCAATATTCCTACCAATATCAGTGAGTGGAAAGGAAATTTCCTCTTTAGAGCCGATCATTCTGAAATAGCCAAAAGCTCACCCCCGATCTCTACTAACTCGGGCACAATTTCCTCACAAATGACCCCGACAAAGGCTGATTAAAATCATTAGCAAATTAAGCCTAGTCTTTCAAAACTACCTCTCAAAATCAGGTGTGAATAAATGAGAAAATTTGCATATATGACAAACAGGCATCCAACAGGCCAATTAATTCCAGCGTGGAACTGGAAAATGTTGAACAACTTGACACAAGCATTATTATCATAAGAATGATCTCCCCTGTTTTCCAAGACGTCTTCTCCCCCGAGGCTGGGCATACTTCATCTCATTTTTAAATCAAGCTGGCTGCAGAGTGAGCAGACACTTTCACACTCAATCATTTATGACAAAGCTAGCTGCAGAGAATCAGAATCTTCAAGCAAAATCAGGAATTGACAGAGAATTTAATCTCAGCATGCCCCAACTGATTTATGAAACTGAAAGTGTCATGCTAAAATGTAGTGATGTGTTCAGATTGTAAACATGTACAGGAAATATAACCTCGCAAGGAGAATCATCCTTTAATCTCCATCGTCATAATGAAACTCGAAAATTAAAAATCTGTCAGAAATTATTACAAATTAATTCAAGATCTCATTTCTTGCTCGTGAACAGCACCAGGTTTCAACACATAGAAAATTAAACAAAAGCTAAACACAAAATGGCGAAATATTTAAATAACTGAGGCAATAAAATTGCAATCCATTCTCCAGCTCTTTCCCGAATATCTTTGACAAGTCTGCAATTACTGCACAGATTGGCCTAACCTAAGAAGAGAAACGCATCCATGTAATCAAACGGTTTACATGCTAATTTCTAACAATCCATCTGACCTATGACTTCAGGGCTTGAAGCTTTACTAGCCAATCATCACAATTTCACCATTTCTTGTAGAGATCAGCTTCCCATTTTTCTACAATTTTGAATAAAGATCAACTTTTCTTAATAAACCAGGGGTACAATACACAGAATCGATACTGGCCAGACAATACTCTCTCCCATTTGACTGCAGGTCAAGAACCACAGAACATTCAATTTCTTTTTCATTTAAAATATTTTAGCCCGAAAGGATGTAAAACTTTCCAATGGACAATTGGACATAACCTAAAATTTCAAATCATGAGACCATAAAACAGTTTGTGATTATTGCAGTTTACACATGCTTCGAGGCAAATCTGACTTAACAATCCAAAGTTGCACGAAACACTTCCAGGCAATGATTACTGTATTGTAGTACTTGGCAAATTTCAAAAAAATCCTCCTGTCATATCATTTTATTTGCTTGTCATGATAAATCAAATTTAAGTTTGCTCATGAAATATGCTAGACAAAAAGGAAAGCATTCGAGACAATACTGGTATTTCATTTAAATTTAATTTATCTACTTTTATACCTATATATGAGTCCCATATATTATTATATCAGCTTTGGTTGAGACTTGATTTATTTTGTGTAAATTCAAACGTGCAGTTTATTTTCTAGTGGAGAAAATGAAATGATTATAAAAATTTCCCAAATAGTTCAATTTCTGATATATAAGATTACGTAATTTTTTCCCACTTCTATCACAATAGCCATACAACCCAAAATGAAACATAATGTATCCTTGTATGGAGTAAATGGCATAACTTGGTCTACTTTGAACCTACAAAGCAAATAGTATCTTGTGTGTTTCTTTATATCTAGCAAATACCATACATACAACAAAGTGTCAATCTTGACCAAGTGCTGGCGCCACATCCTGAACTTCCTCACATATTTCTTATTTATTCACACACAACCTCCATATATTGTGTTTTCCCAATTGCCTTCAAAACACAAACCGTAAACAGATTTCAGTCTAAGCGAGCAATTACTGCACAGTAGGAAGTCCCATCACTTATATAAAAGAGTTCACTCTTGCGTTTACAAACACTCCCCATCATTGTTCAAACTGTCTCCACCCTCACGGATAAAACACCAGTGGCTGGTGATGGATCTGACCAGAACAAAGGTCACAGGGAAGGTCACGGCTTTATGGATGATATTTTCAAGCTTCTGTGTTCATACAGCCAATCTATTGACAAGACTTCCATATGACAAACACTCTGACAAATCAGGGCCGCATAATTAGCAAGAAGAACTGCTGGTCTTATCACTCAGTGTTTGTTCTTTAAGACAGAACTTTCCTCTGGCCAATTGTATGGTCAGGGCGGTGGGCTGACAAAAAGTCAATTACTCTGCCCATAGGTCATCTGGGGTGATGGTCTCCCACACATTACAATAGATTGCCTACCAATATCGTTTATGTTTGGACACATTTTCTTGGCTTACCACTTATTTCCTTTCTCCAATCTAACAAAGATGTCAGTTTGTGTCACAGTTCCCTGATGGATTATAATACTGCAGTTCTAAACACAAGAACCAAACAGCAGACTGAAATATCACTCTTCACAAACCATTGTTGTTGGTTTCACTGCATCAGAGTTCGCATTCAGACCTTTTGAAAAATCAATTTCAAAATTTCACTGAGACTGAACTATTGAAAGCACTGAAGTAATTGATTCACCAAGTTACCACAATTTCTGTGTGAGTTTTTAGCTTTGGAGGGACAAAGGCTTCCAGCTTTGCTCTCACTCAAACAACTTAAACTGATAAATATACCAAGATATAAAGCTAAAGTGTTAACTACCATAGCTAAAAGATGCATCCATGACTCACACACACGATTTCATGTCAATATCAGACCTAAAGTGTTAACTACCATAGCTAAAAGATGCATCCATGACTCACACACACGATTTCATGTCAATATCAGACCTAAA
>JAUELE010227736.1:0-12321 GCA_031471655.1 Diodora aspera | reverse complement strand
TGAGTTGAAATTATGTTTTACGTTGCAAGGGCAATATTTCAGCCATAACGCAACGTGATGTGCAAGGTGCACATCGAGCAAAAACACAGTTCATAAAAGGGATCGATAGAAAGAAAAATGAAAGCAAAAGATCCCCATTTTAGTCGCTTTGTACGACAAACATTGGGTTACTGATATCCTATTCCATCTACGTGACATCACTTCACTCCCCGGAAGCCCTATGGGGTACTTGTCCGATGGACGAGTGGTTTCCATTTGTGGTTGCCCTGCTTTGGGAATCTTTCAGTGACATTCTATAAATGCCAGCTATGTCATCTTGATGTCACGGTTCCACCTCCATGTTATAAACTCACCAGCTGACCTGGACAGAAGGATTTTAAACGAGCAAGTGATTTTTGATTTTACATGGTTTTTGGCAATCTTTCAGCAATATCACTATGGTATCAGAAACCTTTGGTAGGTGTGAGACCCTAATTTCCAGTTTGAAAGAGAGGTACACATTCATATTATTGAAATGACCGACCATTAAAGAGCAGTGATCATATAATACTGGTATTCAGAGCATGTTTGTTATCTTTTCTATTATTTAGAAATTAGATGTGACCGATTAAAAATAGAAATATGTGATAATTTTAAATGCTTCCACTCCTTGAGACTGGCAGTTGAAAAACCCCACGTAAACACGGAATTAGAACAAGCAGATGTAATGGCCGTTATGACAGTATGAAACAGTGAGCAACAAATAGTTTCTTAAATATATACACAGGTGTATTTTCAAGGCAACATTTCAGAAGTTCCTCCTGAAAATGCTTTTGACCCCCTCCCCTCTTGATGAGCTTTAGCCAATTTTACCAAGTTTTAATTACTTAAGAAACTTTTATACTGCAAAACTTCTAACATTTCGAACTTCTAAAAATTTTGAAATTTTGATTGTTACCTTCAGCAGTTTCCAAAATTGTGAATTCTGACTTTATCAAAGATCTAAATTTCCAAAAATTCGAACACATCAAAAAGTAATTATTATTTTTTAGGTTTGAAATTTACTACATAATATAATGATAACATCATTAAAACATGCACATTGTTTCACATACTAAACTCAATACAATAATGCTCACAATGCTGACAAAGAATGGGGAATATAGTTGAGTACATCCATGCTGCCATATTCTGAATTTGCTGCAATATCTTTGTTCTTTTCCAAGGTTTGAAGTTTCTGCCAGTAAGCGATTACAATACACGTAGTCATTCCTGATAGAATTTAGACAGCCTCTTATCGCTAATATATAATCATGTGCCCGAATGGCTTTTCAAACAATAACAAAAAGAACAAAAAAAGGATGTGTTGTTGAAAAATTCAACCAAATCAAATTTGCCAAGGTTCCTCTAGCCATGTCAGGGTATTTTTTGTCTTAAAAATTTTGATCAGCAGTTTTACACATTCAGATGAAAATGATTAAGCATTTGGTGCAAATTGATCAGATTTTTATGAGCACATTATTTGGAATCAGCTGAACTTGACTAGCAAACTGCGATGCGAACCCGAACAAAAAATACCCTGCATGTACATACAAACAATAAAAAAGATTCAGTAGACATGGTTATCAAGGTGTTCTTCATTCTTGGGAACAAGTAAAATTGATGATATTTGGGACTAGACCGATTTAATAATATGTTCACCACCTGTAATTCATCCTGTATCAATCACAAATGAAATTTATGAACATATTTCAGCAGTAGACATAACAGACTCGTGTTGCCACTACTTCGATGCATTTAAACACCTCTGGGAACCACAAAGACATTGGCATCCTCGAAATCCAGGGTATAATGAATTCACCAACGGTCGTTTTGTGTGTATGGAAAGTCCAAATCTGCTAAATATAGACAACCAATGAAATGTCGCATTCACTGCAAGAGAAGTAATTCTTGATAAATTCAAACACATAACGTCTTTACGATCGCAGAGTATTAGGGGAGACGCGTCACGTGAAAGGACTCAAGCTTTCGCTGAGAAAGCTTGTCAGATTGGTCAACACGCCTGACTCGATTCCAGGGCATATGACGGACCGTTGGCGGAGTCATAAATGGCATGGATTTCGAGGATGGAAGTATAACAGAGTGTGTCCTAACCACAAAACCTAGAGTTAATCACGTATTTATTATACAACGGTTTGGTTCTTAAGCCCAGCTTCAAGCTGATGTCGACTACGACGCGATAGAACTAACGGCGACAAGCTGGAACTGGTAGTTTATGTCGACTACGACTGGAGATGACGACGATCAGACGCAACTGCCCGGATGCAGTTGTTAGCAGTCGTAAGAGACTTTTGCCGCTTACTTTCAGGTGGATAAAGTCGGTAGCTGGACGCCGAAGTAGAAGGTATACGACTTGCAGGACACGGCGGCAACTACATGTTTTGTCGTTCGCGCACAAGCGCAGAGCGGACGCCGTTCAGTCAATTGCTGCCAGTTCCTGCTCGACGCAAGGTTGAGGAAGTTTAGGCTTAAATCACATCTACAAGTACATTACTCATTCAATTAAAGGTTGAATGCATTTCTGAAAATGTAGGGATGGCAAGAATGTTTCCGAGGATGGATAATAGGACACTTCTTAATCTTAATGTTTTATACGTGGTCAAATTCAAGGTCGATCTTATACGAAACCACATTGGGAACGGTAAATATGTATTGAAATAATAGTAATTATCAAGATTAATGCTCAAAACATGTAACATGTTTTTTTATTTTAGAATGTCTTCTGATACTATTTTATCCTTTTCTCTCTCTCGGATAATGTAATGTCATGCGCGAATTTTCTGAGTAATCCACGTGTATACATGACTGTGTTCGTTAGTTCTTTGGATATTGTGACTTCCATTCAAGACAATCGGCCAACATTTGGCACAATGCTTGAACGTGTCACTATATGTATCCAACTATACTGGTGTGCAACAGAAACGATACCAAATGATTTCAGTTATGCTTCCTTACATCTGTATGTCATAGTTGATCAACAGAATGCTTGAATTTCAATGAATGATTTTTAATTGACATTATGTGATTGATAAATATTCCTAATATTGAAAGGATATCTCTTGCATATCCGACTGTATGTGTGGATGTATTCAGTGGTCTCTCAAAATCTTGGTATCGTTTTTTTGCACGTCAGTATATTTCTGAAACTGCATGCAGCCCCTAAAAGCCGTGGTTAACACACACGCTATCCGGGTAGGAGGAGAAACGTACTGCGAATAGTTTGAGCGACGGGATGTTTGAAAGTACAGAATGGATTCTTCTTAATCTGCCAGGACAAAGGGGTACATCATTAGGCAATTAGGCAAACACTTTCAACAGTTTTAATCTACAGTTTATGTTATTTATTTAACACATAATGTACCAAACATGTTTCGTGCTCGAGAAGACTTATCCAGCTTTAATTACTGTATACATGTAAGTAAACGCATAATGAATAACATGTATGCATATGCTTGCATGTATAAGTTTTAAAACACAACTAAATGTAATCAAAGTATTTTAAACTGAATAACATAGAGGCTGTACCTCTTTAAAAAATAAATTGAATTTTGTTTTTGCAATGATAGCAGGACATTGCATTTCCTTGCTGAGTTACGTGGTTGTAAAAAACACAACTGTTGCATCACTTAAGGCAGAACAAATACATCTCCTCAACTCAAGCAGAGTTTTTGGAACCCATCAAAAACTGTCTTAAAGCACTATGCATAATATAAATACGCATTCGAATTGCAAGAACACAAATGCTAGATTTGTCCAAATCAGATCTGAAGTTCTTCAATGAGTCGTGTCAATCACCATAGGCTGCCACTTCCAAGAACTGAATAATACATACATGTACTATATTACAGAAGAACGGGTGTGATCAAGGAGCATGTAACTAATGAATTGGAAACGATTCATTCAAAGTCAATGGCGGATCAACGAAAGAAAATGGCAGATATCTTGTGTGAGAATGGTGGACATAAAGTTCAAAGTGAATACGTTTCTGTCATCCATCGGTTCAGTCTCTGTGAATGTAGCACCCTTTTTGTATTACAGTACGATACACCTGCGATACTCTGATTGACCAGGTATCGGCCATAAAACATGGTTAGTTCTCTTATATTCATGACCCATTCCGTGTGTAGACTTTGATCTTTGCTGTCTGGCTAAGATGTTTACATAGCCGGTCTCTGAACCGGTCTCATAACTGTTCACTGCGAGTAATTACCTAACAAAACTGCTCGTGGATGGAGATTTCCTTTACAGAAAAGCTGTGGGGCGGTAAATAAATATACTTCAAAGAAGGTATACTCAAAGCTTCTTGTGTATGGCTTTACTGCTTCACGGTGATCTGTTTTCTAAGTGCAAAGCGATATTCCGATTTTGATTTATAAAGTTGTTTCAACACGCTTGTGTCATTAATAGTAATTGACGCGTTGATTCGTTAATTTTGTATTTTCTCCCAAACCCCTTGGGGCTTCCAATGATTGACGTGATGTCACGGAGATGGAATAGGTGACCGGAAAAAAGTCATGGGAAAAAAAGTCATGGAAAAAAAGTCATAGATTTGGGTAGGAAAAAAAGTCATGGGAAAAAAAGTCATGGAAAAAAAGTCATAAGTTATATGAGAAGAAAAGACTAATAAAAGAATGTTTCAAGAAAGTAGATTATTTATGTAAACAATTGAAGTCTTGGGAAAAAAGTCATAAACAAATAAATCTGTTTAAATATCAGTTTTATTTATGGGTAAGCACTGACTAGCACTAAAATTTCACACTGAGTTTAAGTAAAGATCAAACATTATCTACTTAGTCTGTTTTGATAATAATTTACTTAAAAGGAAGGCACTGGTACATCTGTTTTAATAAAAACAAATGAGCTCATGTTGAGATGAGTTGAGAGGTAAATTGTTTAGATAAATTGTTTTGAGAACTAAGTCTACTTTCTTGAAACATTCTTTAATTAGTCTTTCCTTCTCATATAACTTATGACTTTGTTCCCATGGCTTTTTTTCCCATGACTTTTTTTCCTACAACCATAGATCGTACTACAGCAAGAGCATCTAGCTCCCTATTGGTAATGGAGGAGTTCCTCCTGCATTCAGTTGGCAAAAGTTGACATATGGCTGAAAGATTGCCAAGTCCCGCTATCCAACCAACAACCATAGTCGCATGTTTAGCACCAAAATAGGCAAAGGTTTTTGTCCTAAACGAACTTCAACAAGTTTGTTTGAATTAACAAAATTTCTATTTATTGTCCAGTCAAAGGTGTAAATGTAAAATTGAGAAATGAAACCAACTGTCTTTTCAGTAACGTCTCAACAACGATTGATCCAATTTGGGACATATCACTGGACCTTGGTCCAGGACCGCCGGCGCCCAACACCAACTCTAACCTTTCTGTGGATTCAGGTAGGCGGAATAAGAGCACTCATAAATATATATATATAGTACAACTGGTGGTCAAATATAAGTAGAGCTTGCACAGAAGTTGAAATATCGTCCGTAGGCATAACAGCATGTTTAGACAAGTTAATGTAAGAAGGTGCATGCACATTATTTCATGAGACCTATTACTAAATGCTCTGCTGCTCTTGGTTAATCTAGCACATGCATCATAAGCATGTATGCTGAACGAGGTGAATGAATGCATTTTTGAACAATGCAACAAGAAGCACACAAAGTCGGAATACAATGTATACTCATCCCTCCATCAGGAGTTGGCTACTTCAGGTGAGCCACAGAGCAGGTCATTGTTCAACGTACATGTTTTGAGCCGTTGGATGGTGCAGTGGTTGGCATGTCGGACCAGCAACTGCCAGCTTTGGCAATCATGGTTGGAGTCCTGCCCGGGGTACCTCTCTTTCGACCCGGAGATGGGAGCCTCACATTGAGGTGACATTGGTGACACCGTGGTGATGTGGCTGAAAGATTGCTGAAACCACGTAAAATCCAAAATCGTTCACTCAACATGCATTTATTTATATTTTCCTGAAATTATTGACTAACTCGAGTTTAAAAATGCTAAGCTTTCTGCTTGGGGGCATTACAGATGACTTTATCAGTGGTAAGGCGAGTTGTTTTAGTCCAATACACGTAGTAGTTGGATTGGTGTCCGGGCTCTGTCGCAAAAGCTCTCAGACTTTCAAGGGTTCAAACTCCCTGCCTCACACGGAGATGCTGATGTCAAAATGTCAGTGGTGTCACCTTAGGTAAGTGGCTTTGCTCGTAAACTGCCGCAGTCCACCCAGCTGAAATTGGGTACCTGGTCGGAAAGTGATTGTGTTGGGAGGTTTTACTTATACAAATGCCAAAACAGGCAGCTTAGGTCGAATACTCCCTTATGAGTTGAGAAAAGTTGTGGATTGTAAATGTAAAAGTAAATGGAGAGACCTTGGCCCCTTGGCTTTGAAATTATTTTGCTTGTGAATCGGGAAGAGTTGCATCATTCTGCAAGTACTCGTTCAAAGTTTCAATGAGAGAAACACAGAGGGGATTTCAGTGTCACATGCGAGGGTGTATGTGTGTGTGAGAGAGAGAGATAGTAATAATGTTAATAATAATGTTGAGTCTTATAGAACTCTAAATCCAGTGCTGCGTGCTAATACGGCACTACGCACTGCTCAAAGCCCTTCAAGCATTATTATCCCGGTCCAACCTCGGCAACCCACCAAGGCGCACAGAAGGTTATCCACACTCCACGCCGGATACCCAGTTTCAGCTGGGTCGACTGAGACAAGTGGAGTAAAGTACCTTGTCAAAGGGTACAACACGGCGCCAGCTGGGCTCGAACCCAGCTCGTCAGATCACGAGTCCGACGCTCTACCACATGACCACTGCGCCTCTATTACCAATGTTCAAGGTTCTGATTGCCCGACAACTAACCTAGACAGAAGTCAGAATTCCAAGTCACAACCACCAAGGTAATGTATTTCAAAATATTCATACCATGCTAACACTAATTCTAACATACTTTCTTCAAATAACCCTGCAAAAAGGCAGGGCTCAAATTGAACCAAGGCAATGCTGTGGTGCCCTCCTCAATTGCTGCAGTGACCTGAAAATTTGAACAAAGTCCAAGGTAATAAAATGCATTGGTGCATTGCCCCATTTGCCTCCGTGTCCTTCAAACTTGTAGCTATAAATCAGCTTTCACAACATTACCTCACTGAAGATACTCAATAAAATTTGTAAACAGATTGTGCACAACACAAACCATTCAGTTATAGAGGCTGTTCAAACTTAACCAAAGTGCCGAAAGGGGTGGCCCTATAGTATGGTACCCAGAGGATTAGAGTGGGTCAATGTGATTTAACGTAGCAGGGAGTAATATTTTAACCATTACGCTATGGTTAGTACAAAGAGCAACAAATTTTTGAGTCGAACGTAAGTGACCCAGCCGGGATTCAAACCACCGACCATGCGATTGAGAGGCAGACGCTCTACCAACTGAGCTACCCGGGCCCTCACAGAGGATTAGATAAAACGTAGAAAAACTGCAAACCCAGAAAGGGAGTATGTCAGATTGCATCTAGTGTGACAATATTCCAGCTATATCTATTATCATAATACAGTCCTTGTTATTTGAAAAATGAAGGTGTGTGAAAAATAACTCTTCTGAAAATGTCGAAGTGCATGATTTATTTATTGCTATTTTTCTCTGTTTTGTGACCTATTATGTTGTGGTCGATACTCCACTTCAGAAAGGTGCATAACTGCACCTGAGCTCCTGCCATTATCAGTAGATTTATCTTCTATTCTTATTTGTTCAAGAGTGAATACAGACAAAAATGTGAATGAACAAATGACATCAGCTGTCTAACACAGCTTTTGATTACTGTGAAGCTCCACGTAAGAACCAATAAAAATCGTCGTACTAGGCTTCGAGGTCAAATGCGGATGTTGTTGTTTTTTCACTATATGGCAGCTCACATAGCTATTCGTAACGTCATCGGAGCTGCTGATTTTGAAACATAAAATTTAGCGTAAATCGTGAATTGAGGTGAGCATTGTGTTAAGGTTTACGTGAGCATATTTTTGCACTTCTCACGAAGCAACGAGGTGCGTGATGGTGGGCAAGCGCGATTGCGCATCTCAAATAACAAGGGCTGATAAAATAAATTGAGGTGCGCTGGTCTCATGCACCGGAGGTAGGTAACAAACTTAAGAAGTTAAGCATGTCGAGTCTGGATGGATGACTGGTTTGATTGTAAAGCTCTCATACCTTCAAGGAAAACAGTCATTGTTTTCTAAACCAGTAAACATTATGATTAACCTATGTGATTCCGAATTTATTAGAGTTTTAGACAGTGAATATTCCAAGCTTCTTAGCTTACTATACCAGTTACAGATTCTGATCATCTAAATCAACATCATTATCAAAACAAAAACTGTACATAGCTAATGCTAACTTACTATCTGGTAGCCTTATTTCATTGCCCAATAAGGATGAGTTAAGTTTTTCACCAAATATATCCTGGTCCAGCATTTCAAGGGTTAAGTACTTTTTTTCACCAACACAAACAACTTCTGTATCTTTCAGTTTTAAATCTTATATTTGTTGCAATCATGTATACAGATTAATGACGAGCAAATATCAACTGATAATTTCATCCAGAGTGCTTCGGTGCTTAAGTTAAATTTAATTTTTTCACATAAGTAGTGCATTATTTAGTCCCCAATTTGTACATTAAAAATTGTAACATAATTCACCTGTAGGAATTTCAAAATGACCCACAAGTGCTCTCATTCAAGTATTTTTCAAACATATCAATTTGTTCATATTGTTGGTCTTGCAACAATATTTAGACAATGTTTATAAACTGACAGTTGTGAGAGTTTGGTTGACATTTTGGAAATAATTGATGGATTGCTAAATGTGCAAGTGTAAACAGCATGAGCAAGATTGGTCACCTTAGCTTTTGAAGTTTTGCATAAAGTGCACTAACAACATGAACAGGTTGCTATATTCTTTATGGGTTTTTTCTGAACTTGTGCACAAATGACCGTTCAAGTTCAAGGAAACCCCCCATCTTCTGCATTGTTGCATGTTGCAGGTCGCGCGTTTCCTCGTCTGGTATTTTAATTTATTTCATCTTTCATGGAGGCACCAACTCAAAAATACACCTCCCCCTTTATTTAAAAGCTGCATGATGTTTTGTATGGCTATATGCTGATTCAAATATGTCATGTTTTGGGCGAAATATTGCGACTTTCTCCATATTTAGACTGGCTGTACAAGGACGCAATGCCTACCTGACGAGCTCATTTCTACACCCAGTTGACTGCATTCAGGGCGTGATGTTCAAGGCCACTCAGTACTAACAGCTTTCCTGATAATGAAATGTTTGCTGACTTCGATTTTTGAAGATGAGGAAACTAATTCTACAAGTAAATATACTTCAGACACGTCATACGACGATACGTACGCTACACAGTCGAGGGATTATGATTAATATATAATGATATGTAAATGTGCCAGGTCGCCTGGCAAAGGAAGTGGAAGGGACACAACTCTCGAAAATATTGAAAACAAACCACAACAGAAATATATTTCGCCTCGCTAAATGCAAATAACCTCATATTCAGCACGAAGAAATATTCACCGGTTCTGCATTAAACAAATTGTTACACGTAAACTATCTAAAATTCAAAGATGACAAGTTTGCTGATCTTTATTTTGTTTCCAAACATTCAGTCAAAATTAAACTTTCCGAAAAGTTCTAAGACATATCACTCGTGGGCATGTTCGAAGTTCTTACCTGCGTTTCCGACAAGTGTTTTGGCAGAATTTCGTCGTAAACACTGAAGAATTGTTCTAAATTATTGTCTCTAAGTGAACAGCCTAAGAGAAAAGCGTATTTTTCGGTTTCACGCACATTTTCCTCCAAGGGTTGTTCCATTTTTTGCTCAAGCAGCCATCTTGAATGGTCGAGACCGTCTCCAAGCAAAACTCTCGCGAGACAACTCGAGACACGGTCGTAATACGATTTCCCGGAAAATATTCTCAGTGAACAAGCAACAGCTTTCTAGTCGGCAGTCCGTGCATTTTAGTAAATAGATATGGCAACGAGTGTCTTTTTGTACGTTCCGAATATCATAGGTAAGTAGATCTACTGCTGTGTTGTCAACTCCTCTGGCTTTGACAATTCCAGTTAAATGCTCAGATTTTCAGATCAATCAAGTAGCAAAACACACACTACCAAGATCTATAAATGGAATGATGTACTCAGTTCTTAGTAATTTTTATATATTTGAACTTTAGTAATGGAATTGACAATTGATCATAAATCTGTTTTGTAATATTTTTTAATTCATTTTCTGTTGATTGAGTTTCTAATTTGGCATGCATTTTATTAATTTGGTTCATGCTTTTGCAAAAGAATTCTTAATTCATTTATTGTTCTCTTTTATATGAAGGACTAGTTAGTAATAAATTTATAACAAATAACATATTCCATTCTGTGGATCGCTGATCATTGTTGTTGATACTTATAGCCTACACATTGTACGATTAATGAAATAAATTTATGGAAAGCAGTTTCTATATTTCTAATACCTGGCGATGTTTTTGTGATATACGCCCGAAGACAGTGTGATAATACACATTGAAATATCGCCTATTAAAAATAAAGAAGTTTATGAATTTATCTTGTATTATTCTCAATAAACTCAACCTCTGAGAAATGCCAATCAAAGATGTTAAATACTGTGTGTCAGGTGATCCCAGTTCCAGGACAACCTCGATCATATCACGTGTTTGACAAGGTTTTGTTAAACAAAATACTTCTATCTTTACGAGCAAAATATATGATCCTTTCATGCTGAGTTTTTATTTTCCTGGGGAAAATAACTCCTACAACGCCTTAATCTGGGTCATGCTGTTCAAACTTTGAACTTGATCAGTTTTATGTTTCTATAATGTTAGAGTGACCTAAGTTATCATGACATTTTTATGTTGAGGGTAGAAATGGGGATATGGTGCATCAAGTCGGTTGGTCTTTTAATTTACGACAGCTTTTAGTACTATTGCAGCTCGATCTCATGTCGAAAGGGGTGGAGGTTAGGGGTATAAATAAAAGTAACCTGACCTCTCGATATCTGAAGCAAACCCACTTGCGTTAGCTGTGACATATTCAGGGTCAAAGTGTTTTCTGTTTTAATGATGGTAGCCAGAGCTACGGTTGACACGCCAACATTTGAGTCAAATCAGTTCATTTCCTTCGACTTGCACATCTTTAAGATGCTAAATTTGCACCTTGAATGATTTGACCAGAGTTGTTTTCACTTTCAGACTATTTCCGTGTAGTGTTTGCGTTTGTATCGTTCTACTACATGCCCCATGACCATGTGAAAGCGACGTTCTTTTATCTTCTAAGTGGTCTCTTGGATGCATTCGATGGCTATGCTGCAAGAGCTCTCAACCAAGGTAGATAACTCTTTCATTATTCAGAATTTACTATCAATACAGGCATGTTTCTGAACTGTGATGATAAGCAATGTTGAGCCCAGAAAGTAGTTGGATGGGTGATCGGCTGGCATTGAAAGCTGACTAGTTGACGAATGTTGTGGATTGTATATTGTCGTAATGACTGGGGTAACAATGTGGAGCACTTTGAGCATGCAGCAACTTGTAAACTTATACCAACAAAGCTGTGTATCTTAAAACAGTGAATTACCTCTTGTGTTTGAATCTGAACTGGTTAACGATTCCCGACTGACAATGGGTGCTCGGGAAAGGGATGCTGACACGCCCACTTCTCGATGTGTTACTGGCCGACTTGGACCATTCTGTTTTTTAAATTTTCTTTTCTGAAAAGACAAAGCAGTGAACTTCAAATGAAAGGAACTGGCTTGTAAACACTACTGGTTCAAGTGGGATTTGTGGTCAAAATAAGTGTTTTCTTTTCAAGAAACAACTTATGGAATGATAAATATACATGATATTATGTACATACCACAAATAACATACAAAGGATATAGCGTGTCTCTTGAATAGCCTTATCTATTTTGGGACCCCCATTCAATAAAATAGAAACAAATGCATTCCAAACTTTCCGACATAATCTTGAAAATATTTGTAAACCTTCTGAAATGTTACACTTGCAAATACATGCATTCAGCTTATATTCACAAAGCATTCGGAAATTGACAAAACATTCGTTGGCAAACCCTCAGAGTAAGGTTCAGAATGTGGATGTCTATTTGAAAGTAGAAAATAAATCTGCCTGCATCCACAGGGACTAAGGGAATACAATATTATTTAACTGGGCATAAACTTTTACAATGTAAGATTTATAGT
>JAUELE010227725.1:0-12322 GCA_031471655.1 Diodora aspera | reverse complement strand
CTCAAATAGGTTAAAGCTCGTTTTCAGACCATAATTTCTGAAACATTCATTTTGAGCAAGCTGTCCCAGCATTGAATCCTTCATTGTTGATACATTATGTTTCCAAATGTGTCATCCTATTTTCTATGTACCGGTACTTTTGTAGTAAATAATGAGATTATTCATTCAAATCAGTATCTTTAGACCCATGGCAGGGGATATTGCTGACTCTGTCTGCTTGTTATTCTTGTGTTTTGTGCTAAAAAAATTTATTTTATTTTTACAGGGATATGTTTATTGATGAAAAATTCAAACCAAAGTTTAAATCTTTCGTAGAAAGCTATTTGGACGGTTTATTCAACTTCGATGAAGCTTTTATGGTAAGGTGATTTATACAAAGTCATTTAAATGCTTTTAAAAGTAGTTTTGTATTCTGGGTTCAAACAGCAAAGTACAAGATTGCACTTCACGTATAATTTAGTATACAATTTTAAAGTTGGATACGTGGTCAAATTCAATGACAATTGATGCACAAAACAAATGATATATTTTTTTCACGTTTCATGCCCTTGAAACAATCTTATCAAAAAGCTATTCAAATTAGATCTACATAAAAAAAAAGAGTTCAAGGATACACTCGAAAACAGTGTCCTCTTTAGGGTTATAGTTTTGGGTTTTGATAAATTTTGCATGTTTCCCCCACGAACAAATACCAAAAAAATGCCAGATACAGCACCTAAACGTTGATCTAATTTGTGGTGCTGTTTTGGTGTGGCTGTGTTAACGCAAATCTGATTGCACACATCTACAATGCTACTGAAAAACGATTCATTTTTCAGAAGAACACCTTTAAAAATCTGAACTGTACATGTACTACAATGCCTCAAATATATGTATCAGACAGTGATACGGGATGTCGATCACTGTGTTGTGTTAACAACTGTCGGATGAAATTCAAAAATAGTCGAAAATGTGTCATAATAGCTAGGGTGAAGTGAGTGGTCCGATTTCTTGAAAGTAGAAAGTGAATCCATCTCCATCTGCCAGAACAAAGGAAATACATTTATAATGTCTAATTTACAATTATTTATTATTACATGTTATTTATTCAACACAGAATGCACCATCCATATGAATGGACACGTATCCTACTTAAAGCATGTAATATCTGTAAAAATTTAGCCTGTCAGGATTGATTTCAGGTCCGATAGTATGCTGAAGGATTTTACAGCATGCTAATTTTTATTATCCTCTCTTACAACTATTGCATGTTCCATGCTTTCCGAAAACATCCAAGAAGAACGTGTTCTTGAAGTTAAAACTTGTTTCTGTCCCCCAGGAAACACCTCTCACGAACGCACCCACAACCAAGCTCGTGACGTCACATCCTTCAAACACCCTCTTGTTTCTTTTCGCCTGTTGTGAACGGAGATGTTTTTTTTGGGGGGTCCCCCTGCTAGAGTGTTGGCTTCGTCCAGTACTAGCTTTTTCCTTGGTTTTTATTTCTAAGGTTATCTAGGATCCTTCCCTAACTTGTAATGTCGAGGATCGCTTGTAATTCGGGAAGTTGCAACTCCTTCTTGGTGGTGTTTCTTCTTTGTGGTTTCGCGCCATTTTTGATCGATCTTCTATAGATTTTACTGGACGCTTCCCTCACTGTGTAATGTGATTTTAGGGAACTGTTCCTTCTAAACTGCTTGGTGTTGTCTGCCTAGACTTCACAGCTTTTGTTTGGTCTTAGCCTAAGGTTATTGTTTTATGTCTATCCTTTGACCAGTAGGGTCCTAACTCTACATATGTTTCAGGTATGGTGGTTTGCAGTGCTTGTGCTACCGGTAAGTCTATGTCGGCATTGGACCCGCACCCCCTCTGTGTCGACTGTCAGGACCCCTGCAAAGAGGAACTCCGCTGCGAGTTCTGTAGCTCCTTGTCGGCTGACAAGTTTAATCGACTTCAACAACAACTGAAGAAGAGAGCTACAGAACAGAAGCGCAGGGCACTTCTAGATTTTACAGAAGTATTATTTTTCCTGTTTGGACTTAGCTTCGTGAACTATCTTCACCATCTGCCACGCTGTCCGTCGCCCCGCCCGAGACGACCAACGATCTTCCTACGCCTGGGCGTACGCCACCTCTTGACGTGCCTCTTCCAGGTAGCCCTAAGCCTCAAGCTGGGTTACAAGTCTCTACAACTCAACCGTCAGCCTTTCAAGCATTTATGGCAGAGGTGTCAAGTCTCATGGCGTCCTTCAGAGAGAAAAGACCGAGCCCTAGGTCCAGCAGATCGGTCGGGCTTATGACCCACCGTACGCTCAGATCGTCCTCCCTTTCCAGGAAGTGCAGGGATATGCATAGGCCTACGCCCTTGCCTTTATGTTGTTCGCCTTCCCCTTGGAGAGCTGCGTCGCCTACAATGGTTGATTCGGATTCCGACGATCCTTCTAGACCCTTGGACAACAACGATGTTGTACGCTGGCCTGCGAACCACATTGACTGCCCAGCGGAAAATGAGGACCAGTGCCTTCGCGTTACGGAGTCAGATTGCGACCAACTTGGACAAGGCTTTTAAGGAGCTTAAACCCAGCCTTTCTCTGAAGTCATGTACCTTGGTTATGAAGAGATTACCCGTTCATGGTTTCACCCATTTTGTGGTGACTCAGCAGAACGATCCAGACATGTTTCTACTGGGAGACTCTAAGAAGTACGTCAGTTCTAAAGAGGAGAAGTCCATTAAAGAAGTGGATAGTCAGGGCGGCCCTACACTCATTATCCCTGATATGCTCGAATACTTCGGCGCTGCTTTCGTCTGTAGATGGGGATCAACAAAACGAAGATCCAGTTGCTCTCAAAGCTGAAAGAGAGTCGGTGTTGAAAGGAACACTTAACCTTGTCATATCAACTGCAGATGCTCTCAGCCATGCCCTCGGCATGATCACCAAGTGCTGTCAGAAGACAGGGATACCTGCAAAGTCTCTCACCTCTGATTTACAGCTTGCGCCAACCTTGGACTTCCAAGGACTTGTTTAATGGGCAGATAAGGCCGATGATGCCCACCAGACACAGATCAAGCTGTCTAACTTTTTTCAACAAGAGTTTCAGAGGAAACCATTTGGTAAATCCTATATAGGCCAGGAGCTCACAGGGGGGTTACTTGTGTTTTCTCTGCAGCGGAGATCGAATCCTTGAACCTTATTTCCATATTAAATGCCCTAATATTTAGAAACTGTTCACATCATTTCCACAAGCCCTGCATACGAGCTGACGTAGATCCACAGAGACTTATTGGCTTTGGCTCAGGTCGATGTGCCCATGTCCTTCAGTTCAGCCATTTTAAAGTCATTAATTCCAAGACGTGAGTTCTGACCTTGCTGTCATATACCATATTGCATTCTGCTGTGCGGAGACTTGGATTAGAAGTTCCAAGCAACATTGAAAAATCAGTTCTTTGTTGTGTATATTTGAGTGCTAAAAAACATAAACATCGGAGTGTAACTTGGGCTACACGTAAAATAGACGAATACTTTCTTGTAGTACGAGCAGTAGCCTCTTTATGAGGCGCATTAGGCGGTACCTTATCATAAAGATGCGAGCATAGTAGGATTGTGTGAATA
Source organism: Diodora aspera (assembly GCA_031471655.1). NCBI lineage: Eukaryota > Metazoa > Mollusca > Gastropoda > Lepetellida > Fissurellidae > Diodora > Diodora aspera. The sequence continues at coordinate 8,733 of JAUELE010227725.1, read as the reverse complement.
ATAATAATAATAATAATAATAATAATAATCATAATATTCATAATATTCATAATAATCATAATAATAATAACAATAAAGTGAATGTTAACGCGCTAGTATTCATACACTGAGTGCATGCTCAAGGTGCCATATTATTACCCCGGTTATTGAAACAATGTACCATCCACATTCGTCAACTCCCGAGGGAGTATACAACCCAAGCTGCCACTTAAATGCTAGAAGCAACGTGATTTAATTAGACTTAATCAGAGCTTCAGATAATGTTTGAGCTGTTGGGTTTTTTACTCACATATTCAGGGTCATTGTGTATTTGAATTGTTAAGTGGGTAATCAGCTATACTGACGATCAAAAGAAAGTACACCGATCAGTTTTGAGGAATGATGAAAAAAGGCAAAAACACCAAGTGACGTCAAACATTTACTTCGAAGGTGTTTGCAGTTCACGAGATATCAGAACTGATAATACACAATATTCACCATTAAAATGTCAACAGGATCGTTCTCGAACAGTTTAACGGGTAAATTGTTTATGACCAAAAAATGTCTCGGTATACTTTCTTTTGATCGTCAGTATAGTTTTTTACTCCCCTGGATTTGGTCTATTGGGTATTTACTCCCATTGATTCACTGTATTGGGTATTTCAGATGTTTTGTATTGAAAAAGTTAACTGCCTTTGTCAAAACCAATGCACAGCAAAAGAGGCAATTATTACTGACCACTTAAGACTAATGGGGCGATATTTGTATTGAGTACTTTACGCAAATACGCAGCTTATCTGGACATACATAGTTGTGTACCTGATTTCTTTAGGATAGATCATCTTATATAAAGTTGTAAAGCGACATTATGTGCATGAAACAAACAGAAAAAATAAAGCTCAATCTAGATGAGCAGAGGAGATATCGAAGAAATTGATACCCGCAAGTCGTTAACACGTTCATGACCGTGTGTAACGCAATGCAGATATAACCATATATGGAAGACATAGAATTAAAACAAGAAAACTGCAAGTTCAGATCTAGAGACAGTATTTATTAGCCATGAACTTCAAAACAGTGATTATAATTTTCTGTTTTATCTTTAAAATATACTGACCTGCAAAAGAAAAGATACAAAATTATTTCAGTTATTTTCCTTTACGTCTTTATACCAACGTTGATCAAAAGGATGCATGGATTTTAATGAGTGCAAGTTGATTGGCATCATGTCATTGATAAAACTTTCCAATCTTGAAGGCATAACTCTCGCATATATTATAAGGTATTTGTGAATTTTTTCAGTAGTTTCTTAAAATCTTTATATCGTTTCTTTTGCACGTCAGTATAGTTTTAGCAAATAATATCCAGGTGTGCAACGATCGTTGAGTACGGATTCCCCTACATCAGTGGCGTATAGAATCTAGGAAAACTGTTTTGAAGAGGCTTTTTGACGAGAACATTAGTGGGTTTGAACACTTGGGAAGATGTGTGTAGTGCACATGTTGACCTTTGTCGAGGGTACTAAAAAGCCAATCAGGAACTCATCTGGAGGCGAGAGTGTTATTCTGTTTTAGCCAACTTCTCTTCAGTCCTCGTTTGAAGGGCGTGTTTTTTCATTCAAAAGCTTCGTTAAATTATTTGCTAGAGGAAAATCAACATATGCCGCCATTGATACCATCTTCAAGTTCTCCTTCATTTGAGACAGTCCTTCCGTGTTCTGATACGGTTTTTCTCTCGGGGTGCTTCGCTCCCAGATCACTCGGTAAGTGTTGACACTGATTGAGTTATCACTACCAAACGTCTTGCTCCTCAGATTCTAGGGCCTTTTGAAAGCGGAGGACTATTTTAGTTCGCGGATGTTAACAAAATAGGGCGTTACGTTTACGAGACTGCCTTCAAAGTGAGTAAACGGGCACGATGTTGCGCTCAAAAGTCTGTTGCATTTTGATTTTCACAGTTCCTTTTTTCACATTTAGTAGTAGCTTCCTGAACTGACGACTTTTGCCGGAGGGATGAATAGAACCCTGTTCTAAATCATGTTTATTCATGAGTGAAGATCACGTGGTCCAGTATACGACAAACTGATAAACATTTATGCGTGGTGGCGCCAGCGGGGGGGGGGGGGGGGGGGGACGGGGGCCCCGGCCACCACAGCCCCCCCCCCCTCGGCGGTGAATTTGGCACTTCGTCGAGAAAAATGTCGAAGAAAATGTGTGTATTTTATTGTGATCGGCGATTTCAGACCCCTTGCCGGGGACCTCAACCCCCACGTCGGAGAATTTCTGGCGCCACCTCTGGTATGATGTAACAGTTAATAACAATTCAGCTTTTAAAGGTTACCCTTGCAAAATATGAATAAATTCTGGAATACTGATTCATTGCGTATGTTTAACACGGAGTCCAGTTTTGTTTCGGAAAATGTAACTGGTATTAGTGGGGTATATATCTTTCTCTGGATAACCTACTAAACAGGCATGAAAGCAACAAGTTACTTCAACTTGCCTTAATCTACCTTAATCTTGACCAGATTAAGCGGTTCAGTATCATTAATCCATTTCTGTGACGTCACTCTATTGTCCCAACAGTGGATTATTTTTAAAGAATTAATTAACTGGTGTTGGACTCTTCCACCTCAGAGGGGTGTCAGGTTTTGCCGTTTGAAATGTTCAGATTCAGGTTGCTCATTTTCTTTAAGAAAACACTGAATTTGATGCAGGAAATTGTCAATAAATGAATATACTATGTAAACACAGTGGAAAAGTGGAATTGGATTAAGTTGGGGAATGCATTCGGAGCGATGGATTCGTGAAATTTTCACGAATCCACCGCTCCTCATGCATTCTCCATTACATAATATACATATATTATAACGCTGCCTTTTCACGGGGACTTCACAAAAAAACAAAAGTGTCCTTCTTTACTGACTTGTAGCATGGTCAGTCAGTGCGTTTTATTATACAAACAGAGTTCAAGTGTCCATTTAGACGTTCTCTTCTCGCTTCATGATTATTTCACTATAAGGTTGTCAATATCAAACATAAAGATGTCTATTTAATCACCAATGGTGTCGTAATGGCTTTCTCCACTGTCGTTCGCTCGATGGTGGACAAATATTAATTTCATGAGTTGGGGATTCCGTATTTCTCTTAATGGAGGCCCTCCTTGCAAAGCCGCCATCAATTGTCCTCATCCATTGACCATACTGGCTGGGAGGAAAATATACGCCTCGAAACGTGTCCATCCAATTGCCCAGTAATTATGACCCTTCATGTTGCCGCGAGACCTTCCGGGGCTGTAATTGGGATCAAGAAGGAATCGACGGGGGAGAGTCTCGTGCCGTCATATTAAAAATCCTATTCCCAGGTTTTTACTCCATTGTAAACGTTGCGGTGACGCCACGTCATGCTGCTTTAGAAAGGCTTTTAGGGAATAACATTTTAAATAAGTACTATTACTTCAAATTGTGCAGTTCAGTGGCGGATCCAGAACCCCCATCCCCCCCCCCCCCCTTGCCGAGGTCGTCAGCTTCATTCCCCTTTGCGCTGTAAATAGCACTTGCACGGTTCAATATATGCCAGAATGCCCCACATTGAGTCTTTTCTTCCCAAGTTTCGTGGAGGCTTTCAAACCCGTCGTTTTAGCAAAATCCTGGATGCGCCCCTGCAGTTGTAGCTTGAGCGAGTAAATTCCATTGTTTCGTGTTTGATTCATTAATGAAGTTTGATGACATTATGTCAGATAACTATTCAGGATCGTAAACCTATGAAAGTTCTTGGAGGTCATCTAGAGTCACAGAAGACTGGCCCTGTCCTGGGTTCAACTCTCACTCGGGACTCTTAGAAGCATAATCTTCCTCTAGACGTTTGTCAAGATCCCGAGGCAACGCTTACAGTTAAACGTGAATGTCATTCACACTACCATACATCTCTGGGTTTGGTCTGTCTCGGGCCAAAAGGACAGCTAGAAGAGGATACTTATTCCTAGAACATCTTTCTTTACATTTAACAATGTTATACCCTTAGGGTCTTGCCAAAAGTCTAATCTTTCTGCACTTGAATCAGCTGGAAATACATCCATCTTTGTCCCAACTCAAACGTCCTGATTCCCAAGCCTGATCAGTGCAGAGCCGGAGATACATACAGAGAACATATTTCACATTGGTCTTACCTCGTATGAGTTTCAATACAAGACTTGACACTGATTCTAAACAAAGGGAATTCTAAGTTACATAGACAGAACCAACAGTGACAAATTACAAAACCACTACTGTTATACAACCGATGCATGGAACTGGTTTTGTATGTTAATCTATAATCTTTATTGGTCTGAGCTCAATTTGTATTTTATTTCTTGCATTGTTTTATCACCATCCTTTCGTAACCGTATTAACATCAAAGTAACTGTGATACTAAGTCATCCTATCTGTTAACTAAGGCAAGAAAATGTTCCATGGAGATAGAAACAAGTCCCGGCCTTTACTATTAGTCTTATCTTACCAAACCCCGATTCACAATTACAAACAACGCACTCAAGACACACCATGTTAAGTTCAATTTTTTATTTAAAGTTGGATACGTGCTCCCAGAACGCTAAAATAGGTCCAGATGCCTTTGTGTGACATAAATAACATAAACCGTAAATCTTAGATTGTAGAAGTGTATGGCTAATTAAATAACGCCGTATTCCCTTAGTCCCAGCAGATGCAGACAGATGTATTTTCTAGTTTTGAAAATCCAGCCTCATTCCGAACCTTGTCCTGAGGGTTTACCGAATAATGTTCCGTCGATTCCCGAATGCTTTCCGAATATAGGCCGAATGCATTTAATTGCAAGTGTCACGTTTCGAAGGTTTACGAACATTTTCAAGATACTGCCGGACAGTTGAATGCATTGGGTTATTTTCTAATTTCTGACAGGGGTGTCAGAAAATAGAAACTGCCCTTCCAGAGGCTGCTTAACGGACAAAATTCATATTGTCTGTGCATTATTCGTGGTATGTACATAATTTATGTATGTATATCACGTATGTACATAAGTTATGAATGTATATCACATGTATATTTACCGTTTTAAAGGTTTGAGGGGTTTTTTTTAAAAGAAAACACTGAGTTTGACCACGTATCCAACTTTAACAACACAGTAATATTTAGTTTAATTTTGCAAACATATTAATGATCGTTTATCAAGAGAGGTTTCAGATAACGGGATGAAGCATCAGAATGTTGTCCTCCGGTAACTATAATGAGGAAGAGTTGAAGGTCAGCAGCTAATTTCGTCCTCATCTTTGCTGTCCAATGGTCACTCCGTTAATAGGGTTCGAGAGCACAAAATGGTTCATTGTCGTATCCCGAGTTCGTGTTAATTATTCAGCGAAGTTAATGCTTTCCTGGCATTGTCTAAGGAAGAGGGACTCGCAGAGGAAGACGACTTTCCCCCATGATTTATTCGTGTTATAACATTGTAGGCTGTGACGTGATGTCAATTTGTGTCCTTGTTGCTTTTTCTGCCGCTTCTGTTGCTGTTTTAAATGCATTTATTTTTCTCCCAGTCTTTTCAGAGTATGTTGGTAGCATTATTCTATTAGCAAAGCAACATGGCGTCGCGGTTAACAACGCCTCAGACCAAAGTTAATTCCCTTTTGCTTTGTCTCCAAATTGACATAATGTGATGGTTGAACCAAAATTGCTCTGTGTTGTTTCAACGACTTTTTAAGATTCATTCAAGTTTGTGCAAATCAGTATTAAGGTGATTGTGTCATTGTCTTACTAATTCCAGGGGTGTCACCAGTCACATGATTGGTGATATAGCTTAAACAATGGTCCAAAAGCGCTCAAAACGGACTAAAATCCCTCACAAACGTCCTTTAAAATGACATCATATTTTGGTAGTAAACTGATAATCATTTGCCCTGATGCTGTAAAAACAGCCTGTACAAGAAAAAATACTTAAAATCTAATTCCGATTTTCGTCTTGAGAGCACTAGGTCTAAATGGTCGACTTTCTATGACCCCATAAGACATATGTCTCTGGTCGTGACAAGACTATTTTCCCTGCCACTACGTTTGTATATAAACGAACAATTTCGGTTTATTGTAGTAATCAACTGCATGTATTGTGATCACGCGAGATTCTCGTTATTTCTCTCAAGATACGAGATTTTGCGTGAACTTCGTGGCAGCCTTTATTACCCTGGAAATATGTCTTCAGAAAACATAAACAAGAGACTCCATACTTTCGCTAAAATTGACCTTTAAGTTTTAGGAGGATGGGTTTGGAACTATAAATACACTCGCTTTATAGTTACAGCGCGTCAATAATGTCTATGTTATAGGTAAATAATTTTAATGAGAATATTATGGTCTATTTTCATATGTTATGACTGTAATAAATATACACTGCGTACTTTGGCCAACTTTCTATTGGACTTTTCAGCTAAAATACAAAACCAAATAAGATCGGATTATTTTTAAATCTTGTATGTACTTATATAATGTTTGATAAGTAAAATTAAACAATCCAAATTTTGAAATTCCAGCTGAAAATTGTGCTTGGCATTCAGATCAAATAGAAATTATTCTTAGATAGTTGATTTCAAATATTATATTTGATAAATTGCAAAATAATGTCAGACGAAGATGATTATCATTATTATGATTATGATTATGATTATTATTATAATTATTATTAATATTATTATTATTATTATCAGTCTATAATATGAAAATTAATGTTGAAGTTGGGAAAATACGGATTATAGTCAAACAGCCATGGGTTTTAACCATTTCAATATGTAAAATAGGTATATATCATATTGAGATTAACGTCAAAAGGCTATAATGGTATCAATATTTGTGTTATCGATAAATGTTAATATCTTTCTCAATATTCATTTTAATTATGTTAATTATGTTACCATAATATCACTACATGTCACACATACACACACACGCACACATTATTTCCCGAGTTTCCCTCAATAAACCCATGTGACTGCCTGGTAACAAATCATCGAACACCAAAAAACAATGACATGCCGGATCGATCTTTCACTGTGTTTATTTTGCATCCAGATCCAATCTGTGGAACCAAATCGTCCATGTATAATAGTAATTCGCCTAATTACCCAACAATGAGGAGATTATAAGCCATCTCTAGCTTCAGTGTTTGTTTTTCTTACCGATGATTCTGACAGCTCGTGTTTACTTAGGCCTGAAATCTCTTATACACTCTCGGTTCCATTGGGATAAAAATAAGCTAGAGTATTAGCATCGTTTAAGCTTGGATCAGTTTCACCTTCAACAGGTGCCAGTTCTTCATCTCTCGGTCGCACAATTACCGGATCTGAAATCAGTAAGGTGGAAGTAAGCTTATTGGATATGACAGAACGAACCTTGAGGTGTTCATTGACTGAGGATTTACTACTTGTTTACTTATTATTGTCTAGTTATAAACCCATTGATATAGTTTTGACATTTAAATGGGGTGTTAGTTTATTCATATTTGTTTTTATTTTAATAATATTCAGGTTTCATCTTTGTACGTCATCTGACAAATGAATCTTGCTCATGCTTGCTCAGAGCGCTTCACATTATTACCCTGGTGTAACTCAAGCAGCCTTTTTGGGCGCTCAGAGTTCACAACACTCATGAAGGAGACCAGGTACCCAGTTTCAGCTGGGTCGACTGAGGCAGTTACGAGCGAAGTCACTTGCCCAAGATGGCACCACTGACATTGTGAGGTCATTATGATGTCTTGATTACATCAGCCTCTCAGTGCAGGGCAGGGAGTTTGAACCCTTGAAGGCCTGGGAGCTGTTGCGACGCCAGCCAATCACCCATCCAACTACTGCCAGGTCTCAATGTTGGTAACTTCTCCTCAAATCTGACAAGCAAACTAAAAATTGTCATTTTTAATATATTTTCTGTTAGATTCCAAAGACTTTATCAAGTAACAGTGAAGGAGAGAGTGAGTGATTTGTTGTTTTACATTTTGTTACCACAAAATTTGTGGATGACAACTTCTTTAATTTCTTGCGCCCAAGAAAATTAAAGACGTTGTCATCTATAAATTTTGTTGTTCTACCAACTTTTAAACATGCCAATCAAGCAAGAAGACAATTATTGTACAAACGAGTCAAAAGGTTATAAGTTTGAGTTCTGACTGGAGGCAGATTGATAAGGCACCTGTTGCCTCACCTTCCGTTCCCATGTTCAAAATGCGCTGATACAACTAGGAGTGTAACGATCAATCGAAATCTCGAATAATCGGGAGTACGCTTCTTCGATTCGATTTTCAAATACACTACTCGTAATTGCGGTTCGATTTTCTCAGCGTTTTATTGGCAATTATTTCGATTGTATTTCTGAAAAAACCTACGTATAGCGCTGAGTTTAGTTGCAAGCAGGTGTATTCAAATAAATTCACCATCTTACTGGTTGCCAAATATAAGATGAGCTTGTGCAACAGTCAAAAAATCGTCTGATAGGCGAAACAGCATGCTCAGATGGGTGACATCACAGCACAGGTCATAGCTCAACTTTCAGTATCAGTGTATCAGTAGAGTGAGTGATTTGGGGTTTTACGTGTTTTTTGGCAATCTTTCAGCTATATCACCACAGTCTCACCAACATCGCATTGGTGTCGGAGCTCCTGTCTCTCCTGGCTGAAAGAGTGGCACTTAGGCGGGACTCGAACCACAACCACCAAAGCTGGTAGATTGCTGGGCTGACACGCTAACCACTGTGCCATCCCGTGG
>JAUELE010227714.1:0-12323 GCA_031471655.1 Diodora aspera | reverse complement strand
CCACGAGAGCAAGTCTTCGGGACATTTCAGGAAAATGTTTTTTTATTGTGTTATTTGAAAGTTTGTGTATTTGGCTTAGCCAATGAGTGTCTTTATAACCTCTCCCCATCTCAGCCCCCCACCCGTCTGGGAATTCCTGGCGCCACCCCTGCCAAGGGTGCTAAATCAAGTGAATGTAGGGCGGATGTTGGACGAATTTAAATCTGCATTCTTGGATGACAGCCATCGTGACTGTGCACTTGTGGGCTGGAGTACTGGGAGAACTGATGTGTAGCTTACAACTGTCAATTGTGTGAAATCAGAAATACCACAAAAGTAATTAACTTCAAACTTTCGGCGTGAGCATACTCTCAAAGGGTTGAACTGCGCGTAGATGTAACGACTGCAGTGTAAATCCTCTTCTTCTGTCTTTAATTGACAGGGGCTATTTCAGAATTTATGGGGGGGGGGGGGAGGGATCACATCATAGTTCATGAAAGAGATTGTTGTCTCTGAGGTTAGGGGGCATGCTTCCCATGTTACCATAGAAATCAAGGGGATCATGTGCCTCCAGTGCCTGGTCTTACAGGTAATGTCGAAGTGATTTTGGATGGCCGAAAGGCAGGGGCAAAACACTGGAATACAAGGGAAGAAACTCTTCCCACGAGAACAACCACTTGTTTTGTTTTGTTGTTTTTTTGGGTTTTTTTTAACGTGACTTTCAGTCTATTTATTTTCGACTATATCGTCACGGTGGTTACAGGGGGCTTCCCTCTCCAGGAAATACGACAGTCACCCGGGCGGGATTCGAACTCGGAACCTTTCTGGTTGCGAGTCCAGTGCGCTAACCACTGCGCCAAACCCGCGCCTAGCAACTACTTGGATAAACCATCGAGTTACCTGCATTTGCTGCATAACATCCAGGATGACAATGCAAGACCACATCCGAGACGTGTCTTGGCTGACTTTCTTAGGCAGAACAAGTTTACACGTATTGAATGGCCAGCATATTCCCCTGATATGGCCCCCATCGAACATTTATGGGACATCCTTGGCAGAGTTGTGATTTAGAATCATCCACCACCCCAGGATCTGCTACAGCTCACTCAGTTCTTGATTCAAGAATGGTAGGCTATTCCCAGAATGTTCTCCAGACACTGGTGCTCTCTATGCGTCGCAGATGTGTTGCTGCTCGAGGTTGCTACACTCATTTTTAAGCCAATACAGAAACTTTGACTTTCACTTTTGACTCTGTGACTTTCTTCTGATTGCTAAAACCTCTGACTAAAGTTGTAGAGGTCCATGGCATGAATTTCCCTTTGTCAATACTCATTAAATACGGAACGACATTTAATCGCCTTTGTCATATTTTCCTGGTTTGAAGTAAATTGAAAATTGCAAGTGCTATCTAAATTGTTTTGAGTAGTGAATGTCGTACTCACTTTAGGTTTTCATCATTTGTGTCACAACTCGTTTTGTTGGCTTTCTGATGAATAGCTTGTATAAAATTACCTGTCAAGCGTGATCAATAGTTGGAACAAAAGCCCTTTTGAAACTGTTACAGGTTCCAAAGATCGGGGGTCAGTTCAAGAGCGGCTTCAACACTCAATAAATAAGCTGATCTTCCATACGTCTCATAATACAATACATTTGTGTTGTAACGTGAGATCAAGTTTTACAGTTTTATTGTTTTATGTACTCCTAACGTTATGCTATATGAAAACATTACTTGCTGCAAAAATATTTGAATAGTTTTTTGCGGAATTCAATTTACTTTAATTTTGAAATTTAGATTTTTAATACGTTCAACACATAAAACCACACAATAACAGTTGTTACAGTATAATATAGAAGTTGTAACATAATACGATAAGACATCTAGAGACACATCGTAATCAAAATACTTGTTGCAAGATAGTTTCATTTGAAAATAATAAAGATACATGTGTCCATGTTTGAAATTAGACATAGAAACTTCAAACTTACTTTAGTGTCTCATACGACAATTACAGAAACGTCGTTATGAAATAAATTGTGGCAAAATATTGATGTTCTTTTCATACGACTATATCCACGTTATGATCTTTTGAAATAGACGATTTATAAACTTCGTGCCACATAATCGAAGTTTCAAGCCCTTTAAAAACAATTATATAAAGTTTTGACACTTCACCTAACTTGCAAAAATAGTTTCACTTGCAAGACTATGCTCTGTATATAATCGTAATAGGGTACAATAACATAAAGCAATAGCAGAGTGAAAAATGTAAGTGCTTACCTAACCAAGTGAACACAAACAGCAGCCCCGACGCACGCATCTTCCTCGGGCAACGACAACAGCAGAAAGGCTCACAGAAGGACAAGACAAGACTGTGAATGACGGCGGCGCACTCTTCAGAAACGAGACACGACTTCTGATGGCGTCTTATTACTCTGGCTAGGTCATTATGGCGCCGATTAAAGATTCGCTGGCATTCTGTTAGCTGCAGACTTTGGTAATTACCTGCTAGTCTTCTCGGCTTCACCAACAATGCGACGGGCGCTATATAAAGTCCTAGTCCGGTAAAGGGGGTGGGGATACCCACTGAAACCCCATTCAACGTTGACGTCATTAGGCCTAACGGGGGTGAGTTGTCACGTCTTGCACGACGTCTAATTGGACGAAAGTCAACACTAGGACTGAAAATGAACGAATAAGATTCCGACTCTTGTTTTCAGAAACTATCAGTTCCTCCCACGTTTAAAGGATGCTCAAGATATATTTTTGTTTTGTTGTTTAAGCGCTTCATGAGAGAAGTGTTAAAGTGTTTTCAATACAGCTTGTTGTCTCTTTTCTGTAGGATACTCATTGAAATCCTTACCAAAATCATCTGGAACTGACTTTTGCAAACGAATAATAATAGCCGTTGGTACAGTTAAAAAAACAACAATTTGTGCGGGCATTTAAATTTCGTTATAGTTCCAGTTTTAACCATCCAATAATAAAGTTATTTCAAAAGTAGAATAAAATGATAATATGAATTGTGTCTCTGAATCAAAGCGTTTACAATATAATTACAATACCACTCAGTTTTCTTTTACGATCGCTGGTATGCTCAAAGAGAACAACAATGTCCAAGATCAGTTGTTGTCGCCGATGAAATGAGGATAGAACACTCTCATTTTTACGAGAGGCAGGTAGGTATTAGTTTATGTTATGTACAAAGATTAATATTTTCCAAATACAAATAGCTTCTAGAGTTATTAACTGGAATGCGAATACGATGGTCAAAATTATTGTAACCGACACGAAAACTATTATATTGTATTGTATTATATTATATTATTAATTTTTGATTGGTGCGTATTCAACTGAAAGGCGTAGGATTCTGTTTTAAGAGTTTAGGGGCACACAAGGAGCAGTTAGGGTTTATTTGAGTACACATGCAGCCTTTAAGGGTACGACCATTTGGTTTTATGGAACGGCTCGAAGAATTTGAATTTTATTTTTTTTGGCACGATTCAAGAGTAAAAAATAAATAGATTGCAGGTATACATGCATTTTTCAGATTATAATTATGAAATGAATCATGACAAATTATTCCAGTTAATTCAATCTGCCCCTTTTGACTACATGTTATATTCAAATAAACAATACCAAATATAAAATAAAACGTACCCTGAATACATAGTATTCTGAAATATAGCTTGTCTTCAACTATTTAATAATAAAAATAGATTGGCTCATGCCAAGAGATGAAAAAAGTAGTTTGCAAAAGAAAACAACGTGCCGCTCAGTGCGTTAATTACAGTGATGTAATTGCATACCAGAAAAATAACCCCCTCAAAATATTGAATCGATAATGCCAAAAGTGTGTTCAAGGAAGAAATTGTCTGAACTTAACAATTATATCTGTAAATGCAGCTATTTTAACAAAAGGGCACCGTATGTCCGGCCAGTCATGTAGGCCTACGTTACAGGCTCCGTGGATTTATATACATGTAGCACTGACATGATAAAATCTGTTATTTAAAAATATACATGCAAAATATCCGTTGAATAATGTGCCTGTTGCTTAGAATGATCAGAATTAAGTTTGCATACCATCGGTACTCCCTAGTCATAAATCTGTCGTTGAATTAACATGATGAAAAAAATAACCCATAAAAAAACTTAGGTCACCAAACATATTACTCGCCCGCCAATTTTCGATTTGGTGATCGGCGTGCACTGATGCAGGACGTCGGATCTCCACTACCCATTTCGATTTACTCGGTCGTTTTAACGTTTTTGTTTCATTGCATAAAATACTGGTGCAAAATCCTTTCTTTTATTTCTTTGTAAAATGTATTAAATATCAAGCTACATGAGAACAAACGAAGAATTCACGATAGTCCGTGTTTAGGGCGACGCTCGCTGCCCTACCCTCTGCTTTGTGTAGCGTAGCGCAAGTGCAACTAAGGACAGGGTACTTGTCAACGTTGCCCCAGAGAACCACCTAAACACGCCTCTTTCATGAAGAGTTCTACTAGCCGCGACCACATGTGTTATCTGATTATTTACTCATTACTATATTCAAGGACTAGATTATGAACTATGATCCTCATACCTATCCGCGCATGCGCGAGATACGGAGAGCCTCGGATTTCGCTCAGTCATGATAATTACAATGGAGACAATTGTATAAGTTGCTCTATAAACACTATTGAGTTTATCACATAATGGCTATATGAAGCGACTTTCAAATATGACACGTACATTGATATTTTTCAAGCAAATAAATATTTTTTAATTTTACCGTAAAAATCGAATTGAAATATGTCTTTACCAACGAATAGAGCACCAGCAGGAAAAAAACTTTTTTCCATTTTGAGGACGCAAAAACATGCATTTTCGCCTTTTTGTTACAATTTTAAAGGTATACTGACAGTATACTACTGAATACAGATTTTAAAAATGTAAAAATATTTAATTTCTTGAAATATAAAACACCGTATGAAATTGTTTGCAAATACGAAAACTTTCGATCTTGCATGATACTAAAGCAAACGCTATGAGTCTTGGCTCAGCGGGCTGTCTTAATTATGCAAAATAAAAATATGCTCTGATGGATTGATGCTTGCTGTTCGCAATACTTATATAACACGTGTCAATTAATTACTTGCATGTGGTTGTGAATATACATGTATGAAACTTATGACTGGCACCTTCATTTTCAGCCTAGAGTTATCGACATGTCTCATGAACAAACACACATGTATAAAACAGTGTAAAGTTAATGTAATGCAACTCATTCACAATAGAATTTCACATGCAATTACGAGACTGTGCACTCAGAACAGATTATCGACGCCTGAATTTAGGGAATGGACTGGAATTGAAGAAAGAAGTTGTTGCCAAAAGACCCGTTTTAGAAGGAGATTATGTTGTAGAGGGACTCTTATCAAAGAAAATGAACCCGTCATTTGCATGTATATATTTCGCTTTTTAGCACATGTATAATTACATTGAAATATTATGTTGCATGGTTTCATACTTGATCACCTCGCATTAGCAGTCCAAATGTATAGATTGAGCGTTATATTTTACATCTGTTCAGATAATAAGTTTTGTGAATACAAAATGTATAAGTAAAGGGTTATATATTGGCCGATTTGTCGACAACTGAAAAACCCAGGGCTACAACACATGTGGACGATTCGGTCGTAAGTTGTCAAGTTGAACAACTATTAATTAATGTAAAAGTATCTTTTCACAGAGTTAATTGAAAAGAAAGCTATTAGGTTGATACAAAATTTATTGAAAACCTTATATATCTGTTTTTACTCACTTCCCTAGTTGTCTACAGCTCACAACCAGAAAATGTTTCATTTGTCGACGGATCTGTCCGACATTAAGTATAGAGAAAATATCTTCTTTTCTGTGCTCCATCTATTAGAGACATTTGCGTCTTAAGCCATTATCTTTCCTGCAATCACTTATTGGAGAAAGATGTCCTGACTGCGAGAGCTATAATCTGAACTAGTTTTCAAAAGAAAAGGATTCAGCATGGGTTAGGCGTTTGTTTGTACATTTTTGCTCGATGAATAAGATGGAAGCAGTTTAACAATCCTGTACATTTAAATCACTTTTTGAATCAAAACATTATGCAATATATGTTAACTGTTGGCTAGAATTACTCATGTTCAATCAAAACGTTACTTATGTTGTAGAATTGAAGGTTCTTTGTCCAGTGGCAAGGGTACAGCAAATTCGATTGTGCCTGGGAGCCTTATCGCCATCTACCTGCACCAGTAGTGGACAAATACTTGTTCCCAGATGTAGTTTAAAAGAGTCGCCTCCAGTACTCAGCCACGAAGATAGAAAATTTTGCCCAAGCAAAGTTAAGCAGTCGCAGTGGATATATACCGGTATTGCTTTGGGAATGATTCCACAGTCTTGTGTGACCTGACAGGTTTCCAGAAGCTCCCACTATGTGATGGCTGGTATTACAGGTTAAAACAGAATGGACAGGGACTACGTCTTAAGTTCCCAGTGCGTATGGTGTCATCAAAAGGCCTTCATCATAGAGGAAAATACAATCAAGTTGTGCCACTACCCACAAAAGAGGGTTTTCATATTTTCTCTAACATAAGTATGTAATTTACAGGACTGTTGAAAACAGTTCATGCTCTGAATATTAGACAATGCTTTCGGTATTTTGTCAACGGTTACTTTCATTGATATGAACAATTAATTTCTTGGTCTCAAGTGTGTTGATTTCAAAATGTCTGATGTGCAACCACGTATACAGACTTTAAACTTCCAAAATGATCTCACATTCGGCAACACGTCTCCACATTTCCCATGGAAAACAAAGACGGAACAAATTGCTCTGACTCTTAATGCTAGTGATGGTTTCATTCAAGAACTAAGAAAGGCAAAAGCAAATCATACTGGTTTTTCATATGTATCTATTTTGAATAGCCAGATAACAACATCTCAACTGAATGAAAACGAGCGCAGACATCTTATAGGGGTTTATGACGTTGATACAAAATCAAGAATCATGACAGGCGTTATAAGACAGCGAGTGTTAGCCAAGATTGTGGTGTACAAATCAGAAGTTAAACATGTGCAAGATTTGAATTTTTAGAGTGAGCATGTTCAGTAAGGAGAAAATGGAACTGGAGAACAGATGTCGCGTGCTTTATGAACAACTACGCGGAGTACAAGAAAACATACAAGGTCGAGACTGTAATAGGTGCAAAGATCTCCAAGAAGAAAATACATCACTAAAGACCTACAGTGACAGGCTTTTCCCGGGAAACAGGGGAACGAACTTCGACGAGATCAGTGACAAAAACATTTCCCGCAAAATCAAGTGTTTGAAAACACAGGCAGAGCAATCATTGTGGTTTGCTGAGGCATTTGGACTAACAGCATCAAAAGTGACATTTTCATCTGGAAGTGGGAAAATGATAAAGGTTCCCTTGAACAGAGCTGTGACCAAAACCCACTCTTACAGGATAATGAGAAACGCAAACTTAAAGAACGTGTTCACCTGATTAATATATTTGATGTTGGGGATAGATTATATCATGATATAACTATGTATTTGGATGATATGCCCAGAAAGTATCTACTTGTGCAATGTAGAGACGACATGAACAGGATACTTCACCTGGAGAGAACGCCTGAAAATGTACCAGGGGCATATATCAACTTTAAGGATGAACGTTCTCGTGTGTTGGCGAACGTCTATGGAAATGAGGAAATGAAAGATCCACTCATGGTGAAAATCTCTGGCGACGGTGCAAGGATTACAAGGACATCTGGTTGTGTAATATTTTCCTTCTCAGTTATAAGTAGCCGAACGAAGGAAGAATCCGCATCTTCTCAATATACAATTGGAATTATAAGGTGCAGCGAGTCTTGCTTGTGTGCCCTTTTTGTCTGATGTCAGTGAGGTTGCAAAGTGCAGTAATGTTTAAGTCGGCCACAGGGATATTCCGGTCTAACTATGCATTGGAGGAGACATGATAGTTTTGCCACTTATCCTAGGTCTGACTGGATCTACATCCAACTATGCTTGTCCCTGGTGCCACCTTGGAAAGGCAAAGCTATGTGACATCTCAAAGCCCTGGGATTCTACCATTCACCTGATCAACACAGAACAATAAAGACCTACACTTTTTAAGCGCAGACGTGAAATTCGGATCAACCCATTCTCCACTTATAGAAATCAATCCAGACAACGTTGTTCCAGATGAACTACATCTGCTTCTCTGGATCGTGGACGTATTGCTACGAAATTTGATTGATGATGTGAACGACATGGACTGTGAGGTACAAGTTCGGGAAGAAAAACCGGATAGACTGATAGGATAACCACTCATGCCTATACATATTTAGAACTCTGGTTTCATGAGCATTTGGACCTGAACTGTACAGCAAAAGAAATTGCCAAGTCAGCTAGTAGGGCATCAGGAGTTTTAATCTGTAAGTTTAAATCAGTTGGTGGTTTGCCTTATACAGTTTTTAATATCCTATGTAACAACCTTGTGCAACCTGTCCTGGCGTATGGCCCGGCTTTGTGGGGAATAAAAGAGTTCAGCTGCATTAATGCAATGCAAACAAATCTAAAGCTGCTAGGTTTTCTCCTGGTGTTAGCAATAAAACCCCTAACCTTGCGGTACGAGGTGAGATATGCTGGTTGTTTCCCTTTACAAAGCAAAAGCTTGAGATTCTGGCGGAAACTGTATTCAACCAACCAGAGTTAGATAGTAGAGTCTATTCGTAGATGGTATGATAGCCTGTCAAAATCCTGGAATAATAAGAACTTGCTTTCAAGCATTCATTTACCTGAATCATATTTGTATAATATCTCCCAGGCTGAGTTTGTTTCTGTCAAGGACCATGTACAGTGTCTTGACTGTCAAGACTGACTCAGGCCGTTGTTGTCAAATTAATGGTAATTAACGCCGTACATTCCGTCTGTTATACGGAATACACTTATAGTTGAAACATACGTAAATTGTATCCTAGAAAGATCCCATAGAAGTATTCTTAGTAGATTGCGGTGTGGGACATTGCCGCTTGAAGTTGAGGTAGGAAGGTTTAGCAGACCGAAAACCCCGTTAGATGAACGTATCTGTAAGCTCCGTACTCATGCAGCTGTTGAGGACGAGGTTCATTTCTTGATAAGCTGTCCGTTCTATAGTGATCTAAGATATGAGTTGTGGAAGAATATTATTAGCTTTGAGCCCTGTTTCGCAAGCTTATCCCCTGTGGACCAAACAATGTTTTTAATGACAGATGAAAGGTTCACGAAACCCCTAGCCGTCTTAGTGTACCGCATGTTTACTCGTCGTAAACTTGGTCGGTCTCTGTGCCAGTAGAAACCACATTTTCTTTCTTTCTTTAATGCTGCACAATTTATCTTTGTACCAAACTCTCATGTTGTTGTTTATTTACTTTTATCATGATGTACTTTTATGACATGTTTTAAAGTATTTTGTGACGTAGGCACAGTGGCCAGGCGTTACATGGTTTAGATTTGTGTCTGGAGTGTCGATTGTGTTTTCCATTTAATGTGTGTCACTTGAATAAAATACATTTCTTCTTCTTCGTCGTCTTCTTCTTCTTCTACCGCAGGCATTATGACCACTACTTATGCTGAAGAGACGACTGATTATTATTAAACAATTAACACAATACACCAAAAAATAGCTCACATAGCAATCTACCATCTCTCCATTAGCAGTTGCACACAGCCGTTTCGCATAATTTCTATTTTTGTGGCATTAAATCATACACTGGAAAACCTTTATGAGTTCATAACAAGTCAATTAAATCATTTACTGACTGTAGGTTGGTCTGATAATAATTTGCAATAAGTTACAATGCAGCCCTTCTATCCTTATGCTTATTTCGACAGTTATCCACTTCCCATTAGTCTCCTGTAATCGTTGTTTTTATGGATGGCAAATCTTCTTTATTTGTTTGTTTGTTTGCTTAAATATTCTCAAGTCAATTATTATCATCACCACATCTAAATAATGCCAATCAAACAAGCCATTCTGTATATATTTTCTCTTTTTCCTCAATCGTTTACTTCTATAGCGCCTCTGAGCATCCCGATGAATGGAAATTAGGCGCTTTAAAAATGCTTATTATAATAATATTTATTATTATAAGACGTTGAACGTCGACCGTCTGTAATAGTGCACATAACGCGCTTGCAATTTTGCTTGTTCGCCGAAAACACACAGCTCTTTTGGTAGCATTCTTGTACATTTCCTCATTTCGCTCATTTCCTCTCGTTTTTATGTAGAATCACGCGCTCAGCGAGTTATTGCGAGAAGTGGTGTAGATTTTGGTCCCGGTAGATTATGGTGACTTAACCCTCCCGACGCATTTTTACAACGGCGTATATTGTACTGGGGACATACATTCTCCACAGCTCGCATCATCTCTGATGAAATAGTAAAATGTATCAGAGCACCAATACTAGACTTAAAGGGACATAATCACAGTTGCGTCTGGATAATGTTCAATTCGCTCTTATTGTAACAAAGAATCTTCGGCGAATGTAAACCTGACATTGGAAGAGTTTTCATGGATGATTAGATACCTTTTATCGAAGGAAACAGACCGTCGGACCTGTATTGACGGTCACCTCTGTTTCGCAAACGACATCGTTTTATAGGTATTAGCTAAAACGGTGACAAGCCAAAACGGTAACATGCCAAACTTGGCGAAAATCTACGGACAAGTCAGTGTAATGATCCATCTATATTTATATATTTTTTTGTCACCGTTGTATCCAAAAAGTGTCACCGTTTGGACCAAATATCTTTCCCCTCCTTTGCCCGTTTCGTCTAATTGTGACCGTTTCGTCCAATCGCATGTCATCGTTATGGCGTATCACCGTTTTAGCCAGTTCCATGTTTGCTTATACGTATACTAACTTCAGAATGCAGTGCGCAATACGTGAGACAAATAAGCTCTTAAATTAGTATGAAGTTTGGTGTAAATCATCGGAAACAAATACAGCACGGTATTATATTACTCTATCAACAGAATGACAAGCTCTGAACATCGGTTGGCGTGCCTGCATCTTTGATCATGTCCCTTTAATGCTGTAAATATGTGTAAAATCAAAGGCAGGTTATTATTCTTGGGACTATATCACCATTCCTAGTCGTGTTTTAACCAGCGATGGCTGTGATGTTGTTTTAGCCAGCGATGGCTATGAGTGAGATTTTCAATTTTCTACATGTATACCTTAACTCTGCATCTTGACAAAAGTCTGCACAAATACAGTCGTGATGTAGAACACTAACACACACACACACACATACGCGCGCACGCATACACTCTCTGTCTCTCATACACACATAACATATAGCACGCAAGCGCGCACATTATATTATTTTATTTCGGACATCAACCGATTGAGTGAAATTTGCGTTTAAGGATATTGACTGAAGCGTTGATAAAATTCTTAAAGGACAAACCATCCTGTAAATAAGAACTTTGGGGTTTAGGAATGGCAAAGACTGAAACATGTAAGTTCATACTAGGCTAGTAGCAATCATACATGTAACACTAAAAGTTCAGCGAAACATTTGAAAGAAGTCGGACAGGGCATGGACATCTGGGCTAAGACTGAACAGAAACAAACGTCAAGCGCAGATAGATCAAGTAAAACACACACAAATATCACTGAAAGCAAGATACGTTTCTGAGATTAAAACAAGTCTATTGTTGTCGTCTATGATGTGCCGATGTGGAGCCATGCTCTTCAACTAGTTTCATTGGTAAAATTGCGAGTAGATAAAAGTGTTACATTGATGGATTGCGAGTAGATCGAGTTTCATTGGTAGATTACGAGTAGATAAAGGTGTTTCATTGGACGATTGCAAGTAGATCTTGTTTCATTGGACGATTGCGAGTAGAAAAACGTGTTTCATTGGACGATTGCCAGTAGATAAACGTATTTCATTTATAGATTGCGAGTAGATCGAGTTTCATTGGTAAATTGCGAGTAGATAAAGGTGTTTCATTGGACGATTGCGAGCAGATCGTGTTTCATTGGACGATTGCGAGTAGAAAAACGTGTTAAATTGGACGATTGCCAGTAGATAAACGTATTTCATTGGACGATTGCCAGTAGATTAACGTGTTTCATTGATAAATTGCGAGTAGATCGAGTTTCATTAGTAGATTGCCTTTAGATAAAGGTGTTTCATTGGACGATTGTGAGTAGATCGTGTTTCATTGGTAGATTGCGAGTAGATCGAGTTTCATTGGTAGATTGCCTGTAGATAAAGGTGTTTCATTGGACGATTGCGAGTAGATCGTGTTTCATTGGTAGATT
>JAUELE010227703.1:0-10573 GCA_031471655.1 Diodora aspera | reverse complement strand
GGACAGATTCAAGGATGTGATATTCGCCCAACCATGGAGATGTTTTGACAAGGACCAAATGTGACGCTTCACAATATTGAGTTTTCTTTGTCGAAACATTAAAAAACAAAAAGATAATTCAAAAACATGTACATAAAGGACAACACCCAACAACTGTCACAATAAAGCAATTAACCATAAGCAGCAATTGCAGCTAAAGCATGAAATTACTTTTTACAAAAGTTTGTGCTGAAAGCCATACTGCAACTAAAATGCACATGTAGCGACATTTTTACTACAAATGGCAAACCAAAGTTAAAGATGGAAACATTGACATGATTGACATGATGTAATGAACAATAATTCTAGAATCTGACGTAAAGCTTCATGCTTTACAACAATTACAAGAGACAAGCTCTATCATTACTTCTAACACTTAAACTTAATATGAAAAGAAGTACATTTACAACAACATTACTTTAAACAATTTACCATCACCATACCAATTCACAGCAGGAAGTATTTCATACTGTTAAAATTGTTTTGTGACACACAGCAAATATTCAACAACTTGACTGTCAGAATGATGTTTGTAAACAGAAGCAATATATGTACATTTCATTTTAACAACCACTAATTTCTAAAACTTTGAATATGTGTCAAAAGTAAATATTTTTTCCATTCAGAATTTTAGAAGTTTTACTGTAATTAACCCACTTGTCCCGGAATGTCTTTTGCGACTATCCCAGCAGCAAATAACTTTCAAAAATTATCGTCCCCCATCCTCACCCAAGTCTCGGACCTCTCACCATTTAACCTGGGCAATGAATGCCCTACTGGTACTCTCTATTTTCAGTCAAAATTGGCTTCAGAACCTTGTACACAACTACCTTCCCAATGTCATTCTCCATCTTTAAATATCTTGGTCAACATTATGCATGGGCAATTAATGCTCCAACCACCCACCAACCTGTCAATATTCGCCTTCATCAGCTTATCCAGCTCTCCATCACTGATCATCCTGTTCAACATTCTGCATGGACAACAACTGCCCCAGCTGCATGCCCACCCACCACCCTCCTGTCAACAATTGGCTTCAGCAGCCTATACCCAACTACCCTGCCCATCCAATTCTCCATTGCTGACCATCCTGTTCAACATTATAAATGGACAACCAATGCAACCAACCTGGCAACAATTGTCGTCAGTAGCTACACAAACCTTAACATATTCCCCACTCTTTCTACCACATTCTCCATCAATGACATTTACATCTTCATGTTACCCGTAAAACAAGTATGAAATACTTCCAGCTCTGTTTACGTTTTCTACTGTAGAACTAGCTTACCACTTCCTGTTAACACAACGATGTGACAACATGCAAGTTAGGAGCATCAAGTCATCCGAGTGCATGAAAAAAGAAGACAAATCAATTGCATGATTAAATCAACCAACAATGTGCCTGTGTGTAACATCAGAAAGTATCTCTGAAAAAAAACGTTAGTTAATTCATGTGCTTGTTAAATTTCCAAATTTGTAATCAATATTGTGTATGGGTGCATCAAAAAGTGCAAGTCTTCTGTTTGAATATTTGATATCTACCTATTTGAAAATCAAGGAAAAGTTTTTATGTCAGTCTAGTTCAACAAAATTGCAATTTTTTGGATGGAAAAATTTGAAATTAATGTTCCTATTTCATTTGATTACAGTAAAATTTCCAAAATTTCGAAGGGGAAAATATAATATCTTTTTGACATGTTTACATTTTTGTTTGTGGTTACAGTAAGAATTTTAAATTATGGCAATTGCCACCAAAAAGGAAGGGAAATTCGAAAAATTTGTTGAAAAATAAATTGATTATCTCGCCAAAAATAGTAACCTCAAAATTTTAGAAGTTTGAATTTTCTTAAGTTTTAAGTATGGTAATTTTGGATAAATTCATTTATAAATACAATGCACATTACCCACTTTTCTTTATCCACTGTTCAACATATAAAACATCGTTTTGTCCCAAATTCATTCACTAACTGGTACAGCAGTTTCAAAGGTTGAACCATTAAGACTATGATAAGATTATATTTTGTGCTCTCTGTTTAGACTCACATCAACAAGTGCATCATCAACTGTGCATTGGGTGCAACGTCATGATCTGAACCATCAACAATAACGATGATAAACAGAGCTTTACCCTTATCCAGAATACAAACTGACAAAGGAAATTGATTTGAATGTATTCTTCCGGTTTACAACTACAGTTATTTCATAGGACTCAGAATTAATATAGTGTCACAAAATTACACTTACAATGAAAATACTACCGACTATTTTGATAACATGGCTTGTACTGAAAGTATTTTTTGCAATTCGAATTTTTGGCACTTAAAGAAGTAATGTAACAGCAATGATTTGCCAAAATGTCTTAGACTTGGTTTTCTTTAAACTCAAAGATGACCATTTGAGAAAAGTCAGATACAGAATTTTACAGATTTGCTTGAAATGGAACATCTGTCCTCGAATGAAAGTATCAAAAACAAATTCATACACATAATATACAATTCTGCATACACATTGATGCTGCGCTAACACAACATTCAATAATACATTGTAAATCATAGCCAGGCTGTATCATGCCAAATATATACAATTTCATGTTCTTATGTCAGAGAGTTCAATTAATGCAAAAATAATATTTTATGTATTAAATATACTTTCAGAAATTTCATGTAAATTAATATTAACTAAAAGCAAATTTAATATTAAATCTTTTCAGGAACCAGTGTGATGTCATCAAGTTTAATCTTAGAGCCACTATTACGGTAAAACTTCTAAAATTTAAAACACCCCCCAAAATAATTACTTTTTGATGTGTTGGAATGTTTTGAAATTAGTGATCTTAAATAAAGTTAGAATTCAAAATTTAGGAAATTGCCAACAAAAAGTAAATTCAAAATTCAAAATTTTGGAAACTGCTGAAGGTAACAATCAACATTTTTTCGAATAATTAGAAGTTCAAAATTTTGGATGTTTTACCGTATTAATTAGTGGCAAGTGAGAGAAATCAGTGGTGATCTTGTTATGTTTACAAAGACTCACCTTGGTCTTAACTTCACTGGTTCTCGTTTCAAACAGGTGTTCCAACTTCTCCGGGTCTATTTTGATTGGCATCAAACTTTTCCACACTGTTTCGACTTTAGGGGTCGGGCCTTGAGACTGTAGGGGCCGCCAATGAAGCCTTACTGTCTTTTTATTCTTTGGCAGGTTGGCCCCGGGAGGAAGAGGAAGGTTGGCATCCTCTGGGGGCGCCAAACCCATACCAGGAGGAGGAGGAGGAGGTGGTGGCATGCCAGGGGGCAATGGAGGTGGAGGGGGCATACCGGGTGGCAATGGAGGAGGGGGAGGCATGCCCCCCATCATAGGGGGTGGTGGGGGAGGGAATCCTCCTGGAGTTGGAACACCACCGTTCATGTCAAAGAGCTTCGGAAGCTCAAACACATCATTGTCATCCTCATCCTTGAGATCAGTGAAGTCCATATCTTTGATTTTAAGAGTACGCTTCAATCGTCTATGTATCCTCTCCCATTGCATATCACTTTCCGTCTTCTTCACCTCAGGCTCCGGCACCGGTTCAACTCTTGATGGAGTCTTAGGATGAAGACCTTCCTTAGCTCGTCCAATTAATCCACTAGAATCACCATGAGGTCTGCCCACTTCAATGGGCAGCTTCTGGTCCTGAGGACCAAACTTACTCTGCAGACCACCATCGGGCAACCTGTCCAAGACATGTTTCTTCCCAACCCCCTCGTGAAAGTTCTCCTTTCTCTGGGCCACACTGCCTCCCTGAATGAACGGACCCTGAAGATCATGATCCTCATCAAGTCCATGTTGTTGTTTGTACAGCTGCCATCTCTGATTACTGGTCAGACCATCCTTGTTCTCCCCGTCTGGAGCGTTACGAGTCCGAGCATCATTTATAGCATTGTTTTTAGCATCATAAGCACTCTGATCACATGTTGCTTCACCTTGACTATTGAAACTTTGATAACCTGACTCGTTCAGATGAGAACCTTTCAGGCCTCTTTGATCATCTACAAGAAAACATGTAATAAGTCAGTTGGTGATTAGTCAGTTATTTCTTGAGGGCACGATTGTGTGAGTTTGTTTGGGTTGGTTGAGGTGAGGGCAATATTTCCTCTATAATGCAACATAACAGGCAAGAGTGACTGAGTGAGTGAATGGGATTTAACGTAGCAGGGGGTAATATTTCAACCATAACGCTACAGTTGGTACAAAGGGCACCAAATGATTGAGTCGAACGAAAGTGACCCAGCCGGGATTCGAACCCCCACCTTGCGGTTGTGAGGCATACACTCTACCTACTGAGCTAACCGGGCCCTATAACAGGCAAGATACACACCAAGGGAATGAAACAAGTAATTCATGTTTTTCAGCAATCTTTCAGCCACATCACCATGGTTTCACCTGCATCACATCGGTGTCATGGGTCAATCAAGTGAGTGAGTGAGTGACTCTGGATTAACCTGACTTTTTTGGTAATTTTTCAACCATATCGTCACAGTGGTTCCAGGGGGCTCTCATCTCCGGGCAACACGACAGCAACCCGGGCAGGATTCGAACTCTTTTGATTGCGAGTCCAGTGCGGTAGCCACTGCGCCCGGGGGCAATCAAGAGAGGTGCCTGGGCTGATGAGTGATGCTTTGCCGAGATTCGAACCCAAACTTTGCAGACCACTCAGTTGGCACACCAACCACAATGACATCTCAGACTATGTGTTCTAAATGAAATGCAACTTTGAACACATGAAAATATAACTTCAAAGAATGAAATCATACTTGCAGTTGTATAAAAATCTTTTAGTACTGAATGTAAATTTTTTCTAAACATATCCAAAACTTTCAAATATTCTTCTTCAAAATAATGTTAACATTCCTTCCAGCAAGTCATCATTAAACACAAACAGAGTTAATGTCCTGGTTATATCAGTGATATCATCCACACGGCTAGATTCCAAACCTAATTATACACACCAAAACAGACTGTTCAAGTTTCAGCAGGGGCCATGCAAAACCATGCTCAAACCATTCAACAAGTAAAACCAGGTTTTATTCATGTTCTTAACCCTTCAAGGACAGTAGCACCCAAATGGACCCGTAGATTACCTGTTGTATGCTGGGAGTGCCGAAAAGCATCTGGAATACATCACAATTTATTTTCAAAGGCTGAATGGGTGAGTGAGGGATTTGGGGTTTTACGCGGTTTTCGGCAATCCTTCAGCCACATTACCACAGTCTCACCAACATCATATCGGTGTCTGGGCTCCTGGCTCTCCAGGCTGAAAGAGAGGTGCCCGGGTGGGACTTGAACCACAACTGCCAAGACTGGCAGATTGTTGGGCCGACGTGCTAACCACTGCCGCCATCCCCCATCCCTCAAAGACTGAATGGACACAGGTGATCAACAAATGCTGGCACAGATGCTTAAAACTTGTGCAAACTTCTAAAATTGCGGCCAGAAAGTAATTGGTGTATATTTGAATTTTTGTTAAAAATACTGTACTTTTGATAATATACTTTGTGATCGATCAAACATGTCAAACAGGCAAGACAAAGTTAAGTTTGTCGCTTCCGTGCCAATGATATAGCAGCTGCTGAAAGTAAATTTTTGGCCCCCCAATTGGACATTGATAATGATATAAGCGATCGCAAATACTGTAACAATTCTTGGGAATTAATTGCATGTTCCTGGAAAACGATGCAGTTCGGCAAAAATGAAAGTAGATCGAGTGATGTAGGCTGCTGTGGCCTCCTCACACAACAGCTAATATATTTAGGATCTATTTTCAAACATCCAGAGCATGTTATATGAATGTGTTTCACGTAACCCCCCAAATGAGTGCATATATCTACTGAAGTGCCATAAAATCTGTGTTTCATGCCTTACCCAAAGAATCACCGAAAGAACTAAGGGATGAGGAATCGTAACTCTGCAAAGGATCCTGTGTATGACACTGAATTCGATTCTGATCTGGAATCCTGTCTTGCACATCATCCAGGTTCCTGTGTGGTATATGTCCTGGAATCTGATCGTACAACTGCTGTTGTATATCATTTAGCACATGAGCTGGAATCCGAACTGGTATATGACCCTGAATCCGACCTGGTATACGATCCTGAATCCGATCTGGTATATGATCCTGAATCTGATCCTGCGTGGAATCCTGCGTGGAATCCGGCTGGAAGGAACTGCTGCTGCTTGTGGTGCTCGTGGAGGATATACTGGCTATAGACATGCGGTCGGCGTCGTTCAAATCTCGCTCTTTCTTTAGTTCCTGTTCTTTCCGTAAAGTTAATTGTCTCTCACGCCGCCTTTCTCTCAGCTCCTTTCGGTACTCTGAGGCTGTGGATTTGCACACACATGCAGTTAGTCACAAAATCACATGCTCAATAATCCCTAATCATTCCACAGAATATTATTCATAAACTCCTTTCAATCAGCAACTTCGAAACCTTCTAATTTCAGAAATGGTGAAAAAATTTTGATTCATTGTTTCAAAACCTTTCACCATTGGATTAGCAAGACATTTAAAACCCCTTGGAGACAACGCAACATAACCAATCAAAGATATCATAATTGGACGCCAAAATGAAAAAGTGTGTTTATGATTGGTTGAATTTTTATGGATTAGCCATACAAAAGAGTTCTTTCATGGAGAGTTCATCATCTTCCTTTTTTGGATATCAGGTTCAAGGGTGGCTCAAGTCTCCAAAGAGTTAATATAAAGACAAATTGAAACAAAACAATGTTCAGAACATGTCACTACAATAGGGTCTCACACGTTTCAAACTCAGAAAATATCAGTTCAAGCTAGAGGTTACTGAGGCTTGTGGCGGTGTCAGATTCAAGAAGCCACGTTATGTTGTCAGCACAATGAGGGTTAATCAGTATTCTATAAACAATCCACACTGAAGTTGAAGCATAATAACACAAGCACACGCCTGCATGCTTACAACATAGAGCTGAGGTCTCCAAACTACCATCCACCACCTCCTGCAAGATTTAATCCCACCCCCAGCAACATATTTTACAAGACGGTTTACTCATTACATATAATTTCTCGGTGTAAGCACAATTAATCTTCCGTCATTGTAATTGTCACGTTTCTTTTGTTCTGAATCGTATCCATCCTTGAAATCCAGGGTATTTATGACTCCACCGTCTCCATCAATTACCCTGGATTCACTCCTGAACTATCATCTCAAAATCGGTATTTTGACCAATCAGTGAGACGTCTACAGTCCACTGATAGATTTAATATCCAATCGTATGGGGTGTCTCTCCCAATACCCTGGATTTCGAGAATGAATCATATCGCACGGATTATGAAAAAAGATCCAAATAAATTTATTTAAATTTTATTTATTTGTTTATAAAACAGTATTCTTTTTTGTTTGTTCCATGAAAATGTGTACCTTATATGATGCAGCCCTTGTAGAAGTTTGGAGATCCCTGCTCTCAAGGCAAAACAAACAAGTAGTCAAGCAAATCTTTTGTATTATTATATTGACAGAAGTTCAATCATCTTTGAATGATATAATATTTCAGTTAGATTTCTGACGAGATCATTTTTATACATACACTGATTGCCATTATGTTGTTCTTGGGGGTACAACCTTCGACTTCGCATGGGGTACGGATCATTCTCTTCAGTTGGTGGACGGAATTGACTGAAATTGAAAACATGCACTGATGTACATTTCAGTATGAGAGTGAGTGAGTGAGTGAAATGGATTTTTACATTGCAGGGGGCAATATTTCAGTCATTTTCAGTATGAGATGTATCAATGATGGTATGAACCCTTTCAAAGGCATTTGACTTAGTGAAGTCCGGATAATTTAAACTTCAAGGGACCATGGATTTCTTTTTACTTATCTCAACCCTGCTAAGCAGTCACAGTAAGAAACGAAGATAAAGTTGTTGAGTTGGAATGGATTTTTACATTGCAGGGGGCAATATTTCAGCCATAGCGCAATGTGACGAAGATAAAGAGGACGTGAAATTACAGGGCTCGTTCGAAGTCTGTTGTCCATAACCTTTGACATGACAACAAAAACAAGGCTATAGGCGCATATGTATAAATATTTAGAGTTGACTATATAGGCAATGGAGGTAAAAAATCACAATTTTAGTTCTTTTGGACTCTTCCAAAACGGAGCTTCAGTTAGCCCAGGAGTTACTCAAAAATCCCCCAAACTCTGTACGTACTCTTGTTGTTTTCTTCTCTTGTACATCTCCGCTGGACTCAGGTTCTCGGAATCTTGGTAGGCTTTCTGTGGAAGTATGGAGGTGCTCGCGGACTTAACCATCTTGGAAGACATTCCTGAACTTCGGCGACTCTTACGACCATCATCCTTACTCGTGGTCCGAGGCTGGCGTCTACAACAAACATATTTCTGCTCGATCACCTCCTTCCCAGGTAATTGCTCACTTATTTCAGGTTAATAAATGTTCAGCAATCTTTCAGCTACGACACCACAATCAGGGGTGTAGATAACAGCCGACAGCCGGCAAAATTCACGCACTGTTGAGCTGAAATTTCCGGCTGTCAAATCAACAAAAACTGTACATTATACTTCAAAATCCAAATTTTCTTTTCAATTTGACTGCCTGTCATCTTAAAAAAGACTGGCTGTTCTATGCCGTAACCACATCCCTGACAATGCTTCAGTTCTTTTTGAGGAAAGACGACAACGTCTATTAAAACGATTTACTAGACATAGGCATTAAGTGAGATGGTGTTTACGTCACACAGGGCAATAATTCAGCCACCGTATGATAAGATCCTCTCGCCAGGTAGAACAGAACTTAATCCAAGGTGCACATGACTATGATATTTACCTGAGACTGTCAATTTGAGGTATTTCAGATGGGTCTTCACCATCTTCCCTTCTCAGGGAAGCCTGCAACACAAGTAATATAATATTAGTGCTGTTTCTTAACATTTCTAAACAGTCCAAACTGGATCACACAATCCATAGGGATGAAACAGCCTTTTAGATTTTCAGTTGAAATGCCGGAGGGTCTTGGTGCTGCAAGTCCCCACCGGGTGCAGGGCGGGGCCTAGTCATGGGGTCTCTGGAATTTCAGTATTACAGAGGGACAAAACCTCTACGAAATTACGACAATAATCGGGTCGGCCAAGCCTCAGAATACTCCCTAATATTTTCTCCTTGAATTTCGACTATATAAGAAATGCCCAAAATGAGACAAAAAATGCAAAATTCTACAGATTCACGGAAAATTGTTGTCCTTGAATCAATCAGTCCACATTTTTCGAGTTGGTAGGTTGGATTTATAGTGGGACTCTGCAATCTTTCAGCCATATGCCCACTTTCACCAGTTGAGTGCAGGAAGAAAGCTTGTATCCCCAGAATTTACCAGGGAATAGTTACATACCTTGTAGATTGTAGTAGTTGGGGTTCTGTGTCATCCTGCGGTAGATGAAGGTCCAGGTCAGGTAGTCCACGGCATCCTGTTTGTTCTCAATGGTCTTCGTAACGACCTCGGCATTGAAGTGATCGTGAAGGCAGTGGTCCAAGTGGCTCTGAAATAAGGGGCTAGTGAGTGATTTTCAGTTTCATTTTTTTCTAAGTTTTTCAGCCACATCACCAGTCTCAAGGTTCATGTGCCGACAGGAGGTTGCGGACAGAACTGAGATTTGAGTGAGTGATTTTTGTATTTTACGTGGTTTGCTACAATCTTTCAGCCATATCACCAAGGTCACGTCGATGGAAGGTTCCAATCTCCAGGTTGAAAGAAAGGTACCCAGGCGGGACTCGAACCATGATTGCCAAGGCTGACACACTAACCACTGCGCCATCCCACAGCCACATCTACACAGTCTCACCAACATCACGTCGGTGTGAGGTTCCAATATTACAGCCATAACACAACATGAAAAACCAACAATTCCATTTTAGTTGCTTTTTATTTAAAAAGCATTGTGTTACTGAGACCACATCATTCCCCAGAAGCCCCACATGGTTACATTAAATGAGTGGCAAAGTGTTTAACTTGCCAGTGAGAAATATTTGAACCATAGTGCAGG
This sequence comes from Diodora aspera, assembly GCA_031471655.1. NCBI lineage: Eukaryota > Metazoa > Mollusca > Gastropoda > Lepetellida > Fissurellidae > Diodora > Diodora aspera. Next base: position 470 of record JAUELE010227703.1, on the reverse strand, counting down.
ATATAAACCTGTCACGACTTATCGATTGCTGGGGAGATATCCTTGAGTGGTATTTAAAATTCATACACATAGACTGCAATGCCTAAAAGTCTTTATGACGCTACAATGACAGTGATTTTCTACTAAGTTCTAACATAATGCAATTTGTGCCCATGTATAATTTCTCTACTACCATTCATCTGCTTCATATGCCTGAAGACAGTGTGAGAATGCACACTGAAACATCGCTAAGAAATAAACCAAGATGTCCAAACCATAAGAAGCGTACTGGGGAAACGTTGAGATATACAAGCATAAGGAATGAGTGAGTGATTTGGGGTTTTACATGGTTACTCAGCAAACTTTCAGCCACATCACCACAGTCTCACCAACATCACTTCAATGTCGGGGCTCCTGTCTCTCCGGGCTGAAAGAGAGGTGCCCGGGGTAGGACTCGAACCACAACCTCCAAGGCTGGCAGATTGCTGGGC
>JAUELE010227681.1:0-12327 GCA_031471655.1 Diodora aspera | reverse complement strand
CAACACAGTCAACAGCATCTATTTGCTTCGCAGAGTTTTCGGGAGATAAGTTACAAACACATGTGGTAATGGAATAATCATGATCAAGGTTGATTTCAAACTTCAGCCATAAAATACCTTCAAAGGAAGAATCCAAAACTGAAATATTAAAACAATCATGCAATTTTCGTTTGATAAAAAGGCCCACCCCTCCGGAGCCACACTTTGAGTTTGTTAACATGCCACTGCTTTCTATTGTGTCCGTACCATGTGTAGCCATCTATATTCAAAATCTGGTTACCGGTTACATGTGTCTCTGCAATACCGATAATGTCCAAGTTTGATGACAATATAAAATGTGAGCGTAAAGCATTATTGTCTGATCTAATGTCAAGAAAAAAGCCACACACATTCCAAAATCCGCAGTCTATCTAGTAGTTACATGTACGCTTATTGGATCGCTGGCTGTGACCTCTACTGTCGAGTTCATCACCTCGCCGGTCGGTTGGCTGTTTCCGGTTGGAATTTGGATCTGATTACATGATGATCGTGACATTTTGTTCACCTACTTCCAAATGGGTATCAAACGCTTGTGGCCAAAATGTGTCAAAACGTACTCTATTTTGTACTTCATCCATTTTTCTATGTTGTACTTTATCTACTTTAGGCTGTAAACTAATCTTGTTTGCGGTTACTGTAGCATATGGAAATATGTTAATGTTTTATTAAAGTATTGGTATGATATATGCATGCCTTGTGTCATTCGGGTTGAGGTGCTGGAAAATTAAACGACCTGTTATTAACAATATGTAATTGTAAGGTTTAATTATTTTAATAATTTGATGTTGTGAAAGTATTGCTGTTCTTTTCTGTTGTGTATAAATGTTGTTTCTGGAACACGTAGCTCTGTGCCAGGATCACCTGACCCTCTTCTACTGTATATGGTAAATAATAACAACTAACAGTTCACCCATATAATTTCCACCATGGCTCGGCCTTGTTCACCTTTACAAACTCACAATAGGCGTGCTGCACGAGGCCGCCTAATCTACGAAAACGTTCCTTCTGAGAACAGTCACACCATTTCACCAAGTTCCTGATCCAACAAGATATGCGAACCTCTTCAGAGTTTTCTGGAGTTGTCGTTTAGCAATAATCTTCCACCTTGAATGCATATGGGTTTGAATAATTAACACAATCCTGATCAACGTCGTTGAAGACAGGTGGCTCGATGGAGGTGGCTCATAGTTTAACAGTAAATAAGTGCAAATGTGCTGGTAAGTTCCCTGCAACAACCCGTAGGCTGTAGACTACTCTTGTTAGTGGTTATTGTAGCATATGGAAATGTGTTAATGTGTTATTAAAGTGTTCGTATGGTATATGCATGCCTTGTGTCATTCGGGTTGAGTTACTGGAAAATTAAAACAACCTGTTTTTTTCCTCACAACTTTTGTGAATCTACTTTATGAGAGAGAGTATTACAAATTTGTCAAGAGCAAGGCTTCACAACAGCTAATCGATGCATACGTCGTACTAAGAAAAACAGCAATCTTTCAGCCAGTGTCACATACATTTATGTATGTTAAGGGAATGAAAACAGAATTATAAACATTGATCATGTTATTTTGTGACTAGTGTTTAACTACAGGAAATGTAGCTTTAACAAACTGAACATTGTAGAAACTTGTGGAATATCACCTTACTTTCATTGACCGAGGCATTTACATTCGGTGCTTGTCAAGGGAATTATCGATGATTCTTGCTTTGTTATATAACGAGTTTGATTGACAGGTTGTTTACCTTGTGATCTTTCAGGAATTTCCAGAAGACTCTATACTCTAAATTGATATGATATATCTCAGGTACACTCTGATGTCTTGAAAGTTCTTTGGGTTTTTGTATATACAGTAAAATACCTGAATCTCGAACTCGTCAATGTCGAATATGATGCATATCTCGAACCAAAAGTTCGGCCCTAACATTGTTTCTATATCTTCATCATTTGTTATGAATACGAATCTCGAAGTTCGAGATTCATATTCACACGATATCTCGAATATAAATCTTGGTCCCTAGCTTCATAAACAACATTAACTTTGTACCTAAATCTCGAACTTCCAAGTATATCTTCATTTTTTCAGAATACAGAAGGTGTGTAGCAATTGAAGAAATACACCTACCGATTAGAGTTCGCAGCCCATCTTCATTTCAAAATGGAATGTAACACATTTATTTTGTGAATTAAACAGTTTACTAACTGTATCTCAAATAAAAACATTGCTTAATAATATGTTTTTGAAGATTCAAGGCCATGTTCATCTAATTAACTGAAACAACTGCTTGCTGATTATTGATTATTGATTATTAGTAATCTCAGCGAAGTCGCCATTGTTCGGTGTGGTTACTTATAAAAGATGAAATTACAGACGATGGATGAGTTGTTGGTGTCACTGAGAGTGTTAACTCAAGCAACTGCTCACCTTGTCAACTGGTAAAGCCAGAACTTGGTCAGTGGTTTCAAAAGAGCAGTGGTTTCTAAAGAAAAGTGGTTTCAGAAGCAAGACACCTAGCTTAGAAAACAGCTTTGGTCTTGGAGAACATGTTGACCATTGGTAATGAAGATGAGTTGGAAGATGAGTGTTAATGTGAACACATTGGATATAATATTACTGACTGGATTCAAGAACTGTGAGTCACTCTTGAAGCTACATTGTTAGTGAAACAAATCCATCTGGTGAAATTTGCTTTAGTTTATACTTATTTATAACTTAGAGTTTGTAATTAGTGCTGTTTCATAATTGTAAGGTTTAATTCCTCTAATACATTCATGTTGTGAAACTATTGCCTGTTTTATGTTGTGTGTTTATTTCTTCAACACCTAACACGTCTGTGTCAGGTTTCAATACCCGGGCTTAAGACAATTGATACCGTGACGGATTCAATCCAAAGCAAAATTCGACAGGTAACTTGGCTGACACACTGATCGACGTGCTATCCCGGGCCAGCCATTTAAGGTACAGAAAACATGTACTCACCTGGGCAGCTGCCATTCAAGGAGATGATGTCGTCGACAGCAATGTATCCTGAGCCAATAGAAATATACACGCCTTCGAGCTGAATCTAAAAGGTAATGAATATCCATGAATAAATCAGAAAGAATATTGTAATGTTTCAACTGTTTCAGTCGGTGCAATCAATCCGGCACATGTGTGGCTAGTCCCACATTTCAACATCTGAATAAACGTGTTTGTCAGATCTCGTATTGCATAAAACCCGAGTCAGAGGATTTGGACAAATTCCGTCCAATCTGAAAGGCCCATATGTACATGACGCTGACATGCAAGTTCGTCGCTTCGGGAAAGACCATACGATTCATGCTCATCGTTTACCGATTGCCAATATACCACTCTTCATATGTATGCATAACGGTTCCATCGCGCCTCCATCCTCGTTTGCGTTGACATGCCAAATGTTATTCATAAGAGGTCTCCGTAATTATTTATTGGAGAGGTTTCGCAATCGTACGAACACGAAAACCAAATAAGTTCGTTTTCGTTGCTGACGCAAATGAAAACACGTTTAGCACACAAACGAACGAAAATGCTCAGTGGGCACTGTTTTTCAATAAGGATTTGGGATCTGTATCTTGATTTGAGGTTCTGATTTTATAATAGAAATGTCGCGTTATGTTATCTTGAATGACACTTTTATAACAAACTGTAACCTTAATAAAATGTTAATAAATCATGTCCGTTACGTCGCTGCGAAAATGGGCGCCAATGTGCGTCAACACGAGAGGTTGTCGAAATGACGTCACAGTACGCACAAAGTGATGACGTTTCGTTTCCGTGTTCGTGTTCGTGCCTTTGCGAAACCTCTCTTGTCTGGAGAATATCAAACTGTATAAGTAAGTGGCCTGGTGGTTATGCTGAACAGTGTTTTTATGATCTGTTCATATATCTGTAGATGTTTGCAGTGTGACATCCCATGCCAGACCTCGGAGTATATACAGTTGCTGAACAAAAGTGTGTTAAACTAATGAATGAGGTGAACCATTCCGACTTGAGTCTCGTTTTTTTTCTCCCTAATTGTATGAAATTAGCCAATATATACATCTAAATATCAGGTGATATACGATTGTCTAAAAACAGGTTTTAAGGAAAGAGTTGTATCCATAAATCAGTGTAGGTAATTGAAACAGAAACATGATCATTTTGCACCGGTTACGTCAATTTGGAATAAGATGATACATTCCCAGTAAACGGTCATTTCTGAAGAACAGCACAGCAAACAGGCGGTTTCTCTTGGCACCTTATTACAGACTTGTTCACATTCAGAACTGGAACAAGGTCTTGTATTCCGAAGACTGTTCAAGAATGGGATGTGATATAATCAAAAGGGTCATTTAGAAAGAAGCTACCATGTACTCTGAATAGTAAGAGATATGGAAACAAATATCATTAGCGTATTGTGAAATGCACCTTTTAACACAGTCGCTATCATAAGTACATTAGTGCACTGATATTTTTTACTCACACGCAAAAGAAACGCAAGTCGAAGTTCAAATTTGATTTGGATAGCATATGTGACCACAAGGGAAAACGAGAGAGTTCAATAGACCTCTATCATGTGGAAGTCATTGAATTCCAATTGGAATGTATCCATTTTTCCTGGCTGTCAGAACCGTGTGTGACCACCATTTGCATTGACAACGGCAAGACATCTTCTGGACATGGAGTGCACAAGTCTGTTAAAATTGTTCATAGGAAAGGCCCTGCAAACATTCAAGATGGCCGTTTGAAGCTGATCAGCAGTTGTCAGTCTTGGTCGCACATCGTTAAGCCGTCTCTGGATTGCATCCCAATAATGTTCAATGGGTTGAGATCAGGACTAAGTTCTGGCGAGGGCAGTACACAGATACTATATTGCTGGCGAAAGTCCTGGGTGACGAGCTGTATGAGGACGGACGTTGTCCTGCTGACAAATGTGTTGCTGTTGTCGGGCAGAAAATGGTACAACCTGTGATCGGCGCACTTGGTCGATGTACCGCGGAGCAGTGATGCTATTACCACGACCACGACCAATGTTTTGGAAGACAACTCGGCCAAGGCGCTGATTAAGACCTATGCCAGCCCATATCATGACGCGTTGACCACCCCACGCATCCCTCTTCATTACACAACCATTAGCAAATCGTTCTCCTCGGCAGTGCCATATCCTGATCCTGCCATCACTATGGAAAACACAAAACCGGCTTTCAGCAGAGAAGATGACACGTCTCCACTTACGATGGCGCCAGTCTGATGCACGTGTGCCCATTGGAGTCTTGTTTGGCGATGGAAACGAATAAGGACTGGCCGCTGTGTTTGACAACTCAAGTCCCGGGACCGAAGACGATGTATGATAGTGTCACGACTGATGGGTCCATTGTGTGTCCCTATGGTCTCTCGAGCCAACTGGCTGGCCGTTAGGAACCTGTCACGAACATGGCGCTGATAAAGTAGCCGATTTTGGCGGAGAGTGGTGACGTTGGGTCGGCCGGTGAGTGAACGGTCAACAATGATGTGCCTGATAGCGTGACAGTCTTCAAGGCGGTAAATGGTGGTAATGTGGACTTTGTAGTGGTTCGCAATCACCTAAACGGTCTGATCAGCTTGCAGCCGTCCGATGACTTGGTGCCTCTATTGTTAGGTTAGTCTAGGCATTGTCTAAAACTCTCACTTTTAGCTACGTCGAATGGCTATCTTAAATTTCTGGCACATGTTATATCCTCCGCTGATGGGAAGTTTACGTGCATCATGTGCTTTTCATGACAAACTCGTGCATCGTTATTCTATGCACATTCTGAAGGTGCGTATTGGCGCTTTGTCACCGTGAGCGTTGCTTAGAGACATAGTACCCATCGCTAAAGAAAAAAACATTTCCCACCCACAACAACGTCTATTCAATATTTGGTGCAAGCCAGCCTGCGAGTGATTTGATGTCTTGCATGGATTTCTTTTTTTTTTCCATCTATCTTAACATCAGCAATTTTGCAACATTCAAGTTATCTATAAATCTTTGATGAGGCCGTTCAGGCATTCAGAAAATCAACAACGATATAACACTTACAACGTATGAAGATGTTGGACTGGTGATATCAATCTCTGCGTTGTACCAGGAGTCATGTTGGCCACCCGAGAGCGACCAAATGAGGGTTCTGTTCGTCTCTACGAGCATATATACATTGAGTGTCCCGACGTTGTGGCCGAACATGTTATACCAGAATGAGAAGCATTGCGTTGCAACTGCAGGAAGACTTGGACTCTCCAGCAAAGCATTATCACCAGTTGTTTTCAGACCTAGGGGATCCATATAGATGTACGTTCCTGCACAATTAAATTCGACTGTTAGTTCAGCAAAAAAGCCGGCATGTTTCTTGTTGGACAGTGAAGGTTTGCAACACCGCGAATTCTAATCATTCTAATGGTAATAACTTGGTGAGTTGTAATAACAACTGCGGCACATTTTACTTCACGCCGAAGTGAATTGCAATAAATATTGATGGTGAACGAAAAACACTTATGAATGCATCTCTTGTAGCTCCAATGTGTGTGTACAGTGTACGTGTATGTGTATGTGTTTGTGTGGGTGTGTATGTGTGTGCGTGTGTATGGATTTGCTTGTATGTGCACCTATGGGTAAGTGAGAACGCTTGGGAGTTAAGGACATGGTTTACTGATTTAATTTGTGTGTATGCTTGGTACTGTGTGCGGGCCTATATTAGTATATGTATGTGCTCTCCTATGATCTTGTTTTTTGCGTAAGCATGCATGCGTGGGCGCGCAAAAAATGTGCATGTAACCGCTCATCCAACGTGTGAGTGAGCGTGTTCCCGCCGTAAGTGTTTATGTATTCACTTGTGCGATTCTGTGTGTATGTATTTCCTTGTGTGCGCGCGTGTGGGTGAGTGTTAAGTGCATCGCTGGCTGATCTAGTTTGTGTTTAAGTGATTGTCCGGACACGTGTGTGTTCATTTATGAGTGTGTTGTATGTGCTCGAGTATTAACTTGTTTGCATGATCGTAGTTGCGTGTGGATGTATGAATTGTGTTTGCGTGACCGTGCATGCGTATCGATGTGGATAGGTGTGTATGTAATCGATCATCCAATGTGTGTGTGGGTGCCTGTTCTCGCGAATGTGTGTATGTATTCGCGTGTGTGTGTGTGTGCCAGCGCATGAGCGTTAAAGCCATAGCTATCTAATATAATTTACGTGTCTGTGCGCTCGCGCGGCTATCAACCTGCGCGTGACTCTTCCTACTGTTGCATGTGTGTTGTGGTTCATGCGTGCATTTGTTAATGTGTGAATGTGTAGATGTGTTCGTGCATGATCGTGTGCTTGTGTGTGTTCGCATGTGTTTTCACACATAAAGGAACATGCATGCACGTGCATGCACCTCCACACACAGCCACACCACACACACGTGGACATACCCCGCATACACATACGCGCACGTACCTGTACGCACACGTAAGCGCGATGACGTGCACCTATTTAATCAGCAAGCAATGCTCTTAAGACTCACACATATTTACACGCACTAGCACGCACGCACCCTAACACACGCATATGGATGCACACACACACATACATGACGGCTGAAAAAGAAAGCATGCATTCCAACTGTCATTTGCTCACCAAAACAATGTTGTCAAAATATTATTTACAAAACACGTCGGTGACTATGAGAACTTACCGCAGTTTATTTAGTACAATTCACATCAGTGCGCATTTAAAATTCGCCGCACTTGTTTAATTACAACTTACATTGGCTGTATTACTACTAACCCCAGTATTACATTTCGTCCCAATACATTTATCTGCAGTTGTAACACTTTATGTCGTTTCGATTCACTGTACAACACGGTTCATTCATAAAAACAACAAAGCCTTGTAAGGCAAGACAAGATTCAAAATAACATGCCAATCCTGGTTTCACAAATAATGGAAATCAAGGACGTTTAAGGGAATTTCCGGTAAAATATAATACCAGTGCATTTTACGCCAGGCACTGAATGATGAAGGTAAGTTAGTTAAAAGTCAGCTTATTTTACATCGCTATTTGCCTCCCGAAGGGAGGCTATATCGGCGACGAAAATGAAGGTAAGTTGAGAGAACTACGCCACAGGGACGGCAATCTGATTGGTTAATTAGCAGGGACGGCAATCTGATTGCTTAATGTTGCTGACGTCACGGTAAACAACCCGCCGAGCTGAACTATTTTATATCTTGGGAAGTTTCCCAGCTGCTAATAATGGACCGATCGCAAACGTCCGTGTACTCTTTTCAAGCCTTGTTGCTATACCGGAAAATTCCACGTATAGTTATATATTTTTTCATGATCGGTCTATTTTTTGCAGGTGGGAAACTTCCCGAGACTTAAAATAGTTCAGGTCGCCGAGTTGTTTACCTTGACGTCACGCACATTAAGCAATCAGATTGCCGTCCCTGCTCATTAACCAATCAGTTTGCTGTCCCTTCGGCTTTAACCAATCAGTTTGCCGTCCCTGTGGCGTGGTTTTCTCAACTTACCTTCATCAACTGAATACAAACATCCTCCTCTTTCTCCTCCTCTGCATCATCATCATCATCATCATTTTGCAACACTCAATGTCGCCTAGCTGAACAGTAAATGTTTACAAGAGTTACCTGAACTGTTTCCGATTGTGTGATCTACAGAAGGTATGGGTCTATTATTCTCGAGGAGCCAGTTAAGCGTGTCATTGGTTTCCAGGTTACTCCAAGCACAAAGCCCTTCCTCAAAGTCGCACGTTTCTGTAAATGATAGGAAACACAAGATGACAAACAATCGTAGCTACTCGGCTATCTCCGTGACCGGGCAGATGACTCGTATGCTTCTCGTCGCCATTTGTGATAAGACCCATCTCAGTCCAGCACAAAGCGAGTACAAGAAGAAACTGGTGTGAAAACTACCGTAAGGGAAGATAACTCTGAATTGTTGTTGCTCTGCGCCATCGCGTCATACTATTCGGGGAAAGCAATGTTATTAGATACATTATATACCCCCAAAATCATACAATTTCAGACTTAACAGATGAGCACATGTGTGTAATAAATTACCATCCAAAAGCAAGTGTCGACCCTGTTAATATATCGATAGCACGTTCTTACTAAATGACTTCATCAGCGCTGTGCGCTTGTTGTTCGTCAAACGTTTGCAAAAATATATGTCCAGCAGTTAGTTTTGAAGTAGTACGTACCGCCGAAATGTTAAACCATAATACTAATAATAGTAATAATAATAATAATACTAATGATAAGAAGAAGAAGAAGAAAAACAAGAAGAAGTAGAAGAACAACAACAAAAAATAACAACAATAATAATAATAATAATGAAAACAATAATGAATAGGACTTGTGTAGCGCAAATCTTCGCTATATAAACTCAGCGCGCTTGTAAGACGTGATGGTGCTAAACACAATAAGAGGTGAAATTCATATAGTTGTAAGTGAATGCTTGTCGGTAAAGGTACACTAGTGTGGACAAGTTACATGAAGTTGCAGGGAGTGAATTCCAGACAGTGCGTACAGCAAAGCTGAAAGTATGCTCACCAGCTGACTGTACGTTGCATTTGGAGATTTTTGCAGTTTCTCGTTGGAAGATCCTAGGGTGCATATTGTTTGGCATGTGTACGTGAAGAGGAATTGTGACAAATAAGCCGGAAGGGACTGATTAAAATGATCGAAGGCAATTCTGAATTGACAACGACATTTGGCAGGTAACCATCGATACATCTTCATAGTGCTTGTCAGTTTCGAGGTTGAACACATTGTCGCCAGAGGGCGCGCGTGTACTATGAGTTAGCAACGCATTTGAAGCCGCCATTGCTTCCGTGACAACGGCACATTTCTCTTTGAGGAAGCGAAGTTTGTGTCAGGACCTGAATAGCTACCTGAGGAGAAAACTTCTTGTGAAACCTTACTCACTGCAGAAAAAGTTTGATGTGCACAGAACATAATTATGAAATAGTAGTAAAATAACTGTGTTGTATCAAAGTGCGTGTTGTATTGTGATGTGTTAACACTCAATATTCTGAATTTGGAGACATATTCATGAATGGCTTTACGCCTGTCTATAAATATAATATTAAAAACTGAATTCACAAATATAATTAGCAGAGAAACCTATGGCAGCTGAGGATGGAAAGGCTTTTATGTAGGCCTACATTTGTACTAAAATTCTAAATTGATAATATAAAATGTTCAAATATATTGTCCTAAAGCTGAGGGCTGTTTAGGCTTGGCCTCTGAAGCTGCTAATCAGTGCTCTTTGGTGGGTTAGTATCCACTATCCACCCTTCATATTTTGTCATGAGAATTATTTTAAAAGCACATTGCTTTTTGAACGCAGAAAAAAAAGTTGAAAAGTTGAGTTGATAAGGTAATAGAATATGAATCTACTAAATCCATTTCTCCATTTCATTATGGACTGCGTGTAATCAAAGATAAATCTACTACCTTTTTCATGTCATTATAATAATGAACTATTAAAAATACTATAACAACAAAATAGAAACAAAATGTTAATACAACAAATGAAATTAACCTTCCCTCCCTCAAGAGATCAGTGGAGTAACTAATGCATTCTTTGAACCCGATGTACAAACGTAAATTAATATCATGCTGAGACACGCATGTTTGCACCAGTTAAACAGACCAGACTCCACAGGTGAATGTAACGATTGGCAGATGCAACAGTCGACATGCAAGCGCCGGATGGAATAAACTGATATACCTCGTCTCCATAATTCTGGTTGATACCAAAGGGCTTACCTGGTGGACACTCCGCTGTAGCGCAGTCAGCTGAGGTTGGGGGGAGTTTGACAAACACTGAAATATACAGAAAGACGTACATACAAATGTGTGTCTGAAGTTTTATGTAAAAATCAGAACAACTTATAAGAGAACAACAACAGTCAGAACAACAGACTAAAACAGAACACACATATTATATAGGTGTTGAACTCGAGAAATAAAACAATGTTATACAGGTCTGTCTACAGTGTCCAAGTATCTATGATTTGCCGTCAGTATTGCTGTGTGTGTCACTAAACATAAATCTAATAGCACACACGAAACATTCGTATGGATTGGGTGTTGAACGTTGTTTGTTTTCCCGAAAGGGATCATCCTGAGATTGCGTTTTAAGTTGTCCAGGTCTTCCATTGGTCTTGCGCATAGTAAGACGGCGTTCCAAAAATTCAATGCTAGCTTTGCATACTTTCCTTACAACCCCAGTTCAGAGCTCGCAACCTTTCTGAGACGACATGCGTACTGGGCCCTCAGTTTGTCCTTAATGTAAGCACTCTGGAACCGATCTCGCACCTGCGTTCCCACAAAGCTACCAAACGCACGAGCAACTTTTCAAACGTGCCCTGTACTTAACTCGAATGTACAACAGGTCAGACCTTGCCCATCAGACTACAAAATACCAAATCGCACGCTGATTGCAGCACTCGTAAAAGCTGACGTACTGTTTTAGACTCCGCACATGAGTATACTCGGTTCAGTGGGTTTCCCAGGAAGCCAGCCGATCCTTAAAAGAAAAACTGGTTTGACTTGATGAACCGCTTCAACTGGTTCACGCCCATATACATTTGTAGCACAGATGAGTCAGCATCAACTCCAAGCGTAAGTTCACTGATGACATCTAGAACATTTTATGCGGTTCTCAGCGAGTTGCTCAAGTTCTCAAGTTTGTAACCTGCATGCATTCCAACAGACCACCTAACCAATACATGTTTGACTGTTTTCTTGTGTTGCCCAGATTTATGACATTACAGAGTGTTTGCATCCTTTCCATTAATTAAACCTATGTTCACCAAATTAAGGGAGTTATGGTACAAGACGGGTGCCAGCATGTTAAGTGCAACACTTTAATCAGCTTGAGAGCTAATCACAAATAACTGTTCATCTATCCATGTACTAACGGGGCTCGCCGTTGATTAACTTCTCAAATCAGTTACCCTCACCCCACAGGCTCGCAATAAATGTTACATGAAACTATTTTCTAGGGTTGTGCACATGTGAAGCATTACAGGTGTTTAGCATCCTTTCATTAATTAAACATAATATGTACAGCACTTTAAACAGTTATATAACAAGACGGGCACCAGTATCTAAACTGTAGGACTGTACATACCTATAAGCAGACACACCACCAAGGTGGCATAGGCCGAAGTGGCATTCATCCCAATCTGGAAGAAAGTATTGTGATTAATTGATGAATCCATGTGAGATCTATGTAACATACATGTGCTGGTCCGAACTTTTTGGCAGAACACT
>JAUELE010227670.1:0-12327 GCA_031471655.1 Diodora aspera | reverse complement strand
TCTGCTCACAAGTGATCTAAACGTTCTATTCGCATTCTTACTTCAACACACATGCACATCTTAGTATAATCTGTTTTGAATCGACGCATGTGTAGTATGCAATCGGAGCGCACTTACGCATGACGCATAATTGTGTACTTTCTGTTTTGATGATCTGGCCATTTCTTTAACGTCCGTAACTAATTTTATCCTTGTCTATAACGCTAAAAATAAGAAAAATGCAAAAATGATAAAATCAGGTTAAGAAAGCTGTAAGTTATTAACTATTATCCTGGTCTAACCATTTTAAATATGAGATTTTCGTTTCACTAAGTAACTCAAAGATGAGACATAAACGACTTAAAAAATAAGAAGAACGAAACAAGTAGATATTCGCCTGACATAAAATATAACAATATGTGCCAGGGACCTTGCTACATTTCTCAAAGTTATAGGCTATGATAAAACCAGATTTGAGTTTCTTTCATCGCTACCTCATCACTTTTTTGAAAATAGTACGATAACTACTTTTCATTAACGTCCGTAATGTGAAATACAGGCATGTGTTTCGTGACGTGTATCTCATTAACAGTGAAGAGGAGGTGGGTTATTGTCAGGATTATCATACCAAATTAGTAGTTGTTTCGAAAACATTATGTTTAGGTATTCCTCAATTGATAGTCATTTTTCAATAATATGCCATGTGTAATAATTAGTGCACCGCCTTTTCTGGAATGACTGCTTTAAAGTTCTTATGTGAATGACAGTACTCTTACTATTAGACCAAAAGTTCTGGCCCTAGATAGTGATTATATCAAATTTCGTGATAGGGTATAGTCAATCTAGGGACAGAATCAGGTCCCATGCCAAACCTAGCCTTTAGCGATACCAGCCATCATTGTCTCAGATGAAAACCCATCCTGCATTCCTGGGTCGAATTACTGTATCACAAAGAAGGGTGAGCGTTATGCAGATGCATGCGGATTAGAACGAGACCCGTGGGGATGGCTGAGCACTATAGGTTGAGGTTGGGTTGCCGTCATCTTCAAAACCTGGTCCCTGGTCATTAAGTCACTGCTTGCTACATTGACCAGGTGCTGAGGACACCAGAATCATACCTTCCAGCATTACGCCCATGCCTACACTGGCAGAACCACCAGAGACTTCCTACAAGAGTACAACATCGCTACCATTCCTTGACATGCTCTCAGTCAAGACTGAACACCCGTGGGACGAGATCTGGAGACGACTTAATCAAGTGCAGCCAAGGTCAGGAAGTCCAGAGTACAGCATTTCTGAAGATGTGGGACCAGCTGTCAATTGCTTTTGTCACCCATCTAGTGCCCACAATATACCGGAGACGTGTGTCTATTTTCAACGCAAATGATTCCACAAACGGAATTGACGACACAACTCCAGTCACGTCCAGTGATTGTATGATCCAAACCACAGAAGCAGTCTTCTGAAATATGTAGAACATATCTGTCATGTTTCAACTCTCTCTTAATTTGTTTCGTTATTTCTCAAAATATGGGCTAAATTGACTGGACTATGCATACTGTACTCTATTTCTACCCTTGCCATTTGGAACTATGACATTCCCAGACATAATGGATATGAGGTATTCTTTATGTAAAGTGTTAGACTCGAATCAACTGCGACCTGGAGGGAAATCCAGACAGTTGTTACATTCTGCCGTCCTTTTAACTGGGTCATAAATAAGGGTCTTTTGCGAAAAGAAGAAGAATTCTTTTTTCGATGTATTTATTATTTTTTACTGATGGTATTATGTTCGTTTAAAGTGTCTTCTATGAACAATCGATCTTGTATTGTGCACTGCTGAGACACTCAATGCGACATTTCGTGCGTCTGTAAAAGCTAATATACACTTGTTCTTATTTTCAGATTTTTATGACAGTATTGGACATGAAAAATAAATGTTATGTGATAAGAATTAGTTTGTGTTTAACAATTGATCGGACAAACGGACAGACAGACAGGCAGACAGACAGACAGACAGACAGATACATCTGCGAAAGCCATTTATTTCAAATAGATGGACTGCCTTTCATTCAAATATCATGGGAACATAACTTATTCTTGAAAGAGCTAAAAGGCCAGTGAGTTATATTGAGCAGGACTTTGTTCGGTCACAGAGGACCTGAAACACAACACTTGATGGCATAAACTAATTTTGTAAGTCCTAAAAGAACTCCAAGGGGCTATTATGTCTAGGTATTAATATTATCGGGACCAGTGGCAATAGCATAATTATTCCCTTTGGACTTTATCAACGAGCTATATATATTAATAATAGTTATTACGTACTTACTATGAGGCTACAAAATGTATTGCCTTTACCAATTGTGACTACGGTTCTTTCTATAGCTTCTGGTCCTCCCTACACACCTTGTTTGAAGAGATAACTTAGGATGATAATTGTCATCAAGCAAATGTTACTCAGTCATATGTTGGAGAACTATACAACCAAAATTGTGATACCAAGATCCTATGCCAATGTGAATACCATAAATGTGTAAAAACAAATATGAATTGATGTGATGATGATGAAATTGATGAGAGCCAATGTACAGTGAAAACAAAAATGGAAATAAAAAAAAACAAAAAACATTATTGTACAGCGGGGAAAGACAATATTGTTTCAAAGCGTCTGTATGCAAATTAGTATAGAACAACTAAAGCTGCTGCTGTTGAGATACACATGGAGTCAAATTGATACACTGACCATTGACTCACTGCCACGTTACGTTGTGACTTAATACAAGCCAACACAACATTTGGACGTTCCTCAATTTATTAATGTTATTAATGAGACCGGTATAAACGTTGAAAACATCTAATTTTAGGTGGTCGAGTTTTGTTCACGACGTCATGAACAATTCCTGGTAAACGTATCCATAAAGAAAGCACAAGTCATACTAAATGACAGAAGAAAACGTATTTATACACTGATGCTGTTATGTCCGCAGATCTTGGAAAACCAAAAACTCAACCGATTCATTTTCCGAGTGCAGCTTTTTGGCAAGTATTCAGTTTTATCCACCTAAAGTGATACGAGTTCGTATTCTGTTTTACTCCATTTTGTCATTTTTCAATAGCGGCAAAATGAACTTCACATTTATCAAGGAGCAGCAATTGTATCCATACTTCTGATTTACTTCTGTCTCACTTCAATCACACAGAAGAAAAATGACCTAGTCCATCCAATACATTTGACGAGTGCCATCTCAAACAACCGAAATATGTCCTACTTCAGTCACAAACTGCAAACTATATCACTTCAACCAAATACACGCAGTTAAATAACATCTCACTTTAGTCCAAAAGTTGAAACCCATCCTACGTTAGTCAAACAGTTGAAACCCATCTCACTTTACCCAGACAGTTGAATCACATCCCTCTCCGGTCAAATAGTTGAAATATGTATGTCTTTGTTTCGTGAAGCTTTATCTATAAAATACGACATCATTTCGCGTCGTGTGTCTTCACGTCGTGCATGAATATCACAAGAATTATGGTTAAACAACATGGTTAAAAGTCTATACAGACTATATGCTAAACGGTCAATCTGAACCTATCGAAGAGGAAACACAAATGCACCACGTCAACATATTTTCTTCGTATCTTGCCCGTTGAAGGCAATATCCTACTCTCCCATCACCATCCAGCAGAAGAATGACACTGTCATCACAGCTGTAAGACATAGCATCGCATAGAAAGAATACTGGTTTAGTTTGACTGCTTTATCCAGTGAGGTTACTTCACTTGGCTGACGGACACCTTTAGTGATACTTGGCGATGTGATTATAGGGTATTCCGATTTCTTCTTGGAATACAGCTTCAATACAAACACAGCAATGAAACAAGATGTGGCTTTGATAATAAGCATCACAAGCAGGTAGATCCCGAATACAGATATGGAGTTTGATACCTTTGGGAGATTTGAGGTGATTGCTGACAGAAACACTGCATAGGACAACAACACTGACACACAGAGGGATATCTTCTCTCCACATTCGACGGGAACTAGAAACGTGGCCAAATTCAGGACAGAGAGAGCAACAACAGGAAGGATGTTTGTCACGATGTGGTACAGAGGCAGACGAACCAGCACAATATTTACTGTAAGTTTTGACTGCAAAACGCCGTCGTAATTATCAAGCTCGTTCACAATGGATAGATTTCTTATTTCCCATTCTCCATGCTTTTGGAACAACGGTTCCAGCTTCCCATTTGCATGGCCTCTGATGGACACATCTTCCTGGACGCTAGACATCTGCCCAATGACTATTGGGCAAGACTGAGTGTCAAAAGGAAACTTTGTTATATCAATGTGGCATTTTGTTCGCCAATGTGCTGGCACCCACCAGACGATGCTCCCATTGCTGTGAAGGATTATAAAAGTGTCATGCTTGGCCAGAAGAATCTGCCTTTCATTGTCATTAAATAATGCTAAATCAGGAGCCCAAGCTAACTCAGCTGGCAATCGTATGACATCCAGGTTATTAAACATTGACTTTTCCCAGGTTAACAACTGGTCCTCCCATCTCACTTCCAGCCAGCCAGTTGAACTAAGAATCTCATTTGTCTCATCTAAGTCATTCACTGAAGTCATGTAATATGTCACCAACACATCAACCGCATCACTGATGTTCTTCACTGGACGTAGTTCTGATTTGTAATCCTGATCAAGAAAAATCTTGTTATACACACCATACTGATCCAACGAAAACGTGAATTCTGTTTCGAATGTCAGAGGAATTGCAACCAAAATGAACAGTCTGCAGTTCATTTTTAAACGATTATTCACCAACAATTCTCGAACGCAACGTCCAACTTATGCGCCAGAAAGACACAAACAACATTTCATTCCCTGCACTGTTTCTATACATCCAGTGTAATTGACAATTCACGAGATGCATACATAGGTTCACATGGATTACCATAACACAACCATTGGTGTACGTGTATTGATCCAAACTGACTCGAAGTCCCAAATGAAGTTTTATTGCATTTATATTCACTGGTATTCACTCATCTTGCCACAATCCATTTAACATTGATTAACATCCCAACTACGGGTCTGTTTGTCACCCTACATTTTCACTACCGTCGAACACAAGCGCTTGTGAATGTGTTAAGCCGTACTCGCTACACGTAATGCACATAATTGCTACAAACGAGAAGACATTCTGTATATTGCTGTGGAATTATTTGTTCTTTCCTAATGGGTCAATTAATCGCGGTAGGCTATGAGGTATCTATATAATTATCATTCCCCAGTTTCAGTATCGTACGACAAGATACGTGATACCAAAGGCTTTCTGTGCAGTAAATATTAAACCACTGAGGTATGTGCTTTCTTTTTGAACTCAACTGTCTCTTTTGTCCAAGTATTTTCGTTGATACGAGCTTCACATTACTGAGAAAATAACTGATATATTTAATTTAATGAGCGGAAACTTCACGTTCATGTGCTGAGGGAGTGTGCGCATTTGCATCATCGAAACCTACTCGAATCCCTGATCTATTAAATATTCCCTTTCTGTTTCCTTTGATTTGCGATATATTAGACTTTTTCGAAACGCTGCAAAAATCTCTAGTTTCTCTGATACCCATCTTTTAAGGACGAACCTAGACCCAGACAGGAAAGAAACTATATTCACAGAAGAGTAATACATCTCTAATTTCATGTTTTAGTTACATATAACCATGCATCTAACTGAAAACTAAAAGAAACTTGAAACTGGAAACTACAGGCAACCTGTAATACAAGTTTAAACTTAGTCAATCAGAAACAAACCGAAGAAAGTGTCACGAGGTGGAAAGGGATTGATTAGAGTGAGTGAGTGAAATGGATTTTTACATTGCAGGGGGCAATATTTCAGCCATAGCGCAATGTCATGTGCAAGAGGCACACCAGGAAAAGGGACAACACAGGATTGATAGTAAGAAAGTGAAAGCAAAAGATCCCCATTTTAGTCGCCTTGTACGACCAGCATTGGGTTACCGAGGCCCTATTCTATCTAAGTGACAACACGTCACTCCCAGGAAGCCCCACGGGGTGGGATTGATTGGAAGGAGAGGCCACCACTGGTAGGTGCCCTTTTCAGCACGGCAACGCCAAACCTCATGCAACCAGAATCGGACAGAACTCCCTTGAACCCAACAAAGTCGGAGTGTTCCGTGAGCTACATGCTCCCCATATATCCCTCTTAGAGCACCTTTTGTCATGAAGCGTTCAAATGATGCGCCTGACTTCACATACCACATGATTGCAAATGATCACACTTAAGCATTGGGTATTGCTGGACAAAGGTCAATTGAAAAAGTAGTTAATGATATTCGAAGGAACTGAACTGTAGAACGACAGCGTGAGTCCCATGAAGCCGAGACTAGATAAGAATTGGCGTTCAACTGATGAAGTTGACAATCTTGCAGGTGGACGTCCGTTGGATCGTTTGGCTAAAGGTTACTTGCCTTGACAACTCTCGTACATGCCATTGCATAGAGTTTGACAATTTGGTGTCGCCCTGTATCAGTGACTTATTAGATGCCTTGAATGGCTGCATTTTTCAGACACGTATTCCTTAAAACAATATTGTCTGATCCACGAATATGCGACCGGGGTTTTCGTTGCCTATAGTCAAAGAGTGACATCGGTAAAACACATTAAATTAGTGAAAACCTACATCTACTTAATCTGCGGCTAATAGGTCATTCAAATTTATAAAATAACGGAACAAATTAGGGAAGCGATGAAGTTTGTCACATTTGTTCTACGTACCTTCTTAGATAACATACTTAATGTCCCCAGACCTAGTGTATACGTTATGCATTCGCCATGACCTGGATCTACAAAGAGCAACCCCACATTACTATTCAGATTCACCCCGTGGAGTTCCCGGGGGTTTCGTTCTAACACTAGGAAGAAAAGGACCCCAGTATACTCATGCTTGACGTAAGAGTCGTCTTCAATGAGGATCTTTTGCGTTCACGTTCTTACTATCAAACCTGTGTTGTCCCTTTCTTGCACTATGGCTGAAATATTGCCCCCTGCAATGTAAAAGTCCATTTCAACTCAACTATTTAGGTTCATTAAAGAGATTGGGGCAAAGTGAAATAATGTGCAAAGTTTTTTAGAAAATGAATATAACCTCAAATTTAGCATATTAAGAGACCAGATCTTTACGCATCCCATCCCATCCCACCATTTCCAAATATACAATAGGTGTGTGCATTTATAAGTTAAACTCCTTGTGACGTTCTAAAATGATATTCTTACCCTAATATTGGATTACGATCTGTACATTCTCCAAATGACTTCGATAGCTCAAAATTTGTCTTTACATATTAGTCTGTGCTTTTCTACCAAAAAGTATTATGTTCACAATTAGTGAATTTCATAAAATTCCCCAGTATGGAAATATTTCTTGTGAAATAAATTATAATTCAAAAATATATTTACAGTCTTATGTGGCTAATCTCAGTCGCAAATGATGAATACGTTGCACATGAAACCTTCCGTGATCGTTTTTCTTTCTACTCTTTAAATGAAAGAAGAATTGGTATCCTTGAATATTAAAGTTCTTATGTTAATGACATTTCACTTACTACGTGTTGAGAAGTTCGTCACATTACCTAAAACATCAAGTGTGTTTATGTTGGATAGTGATCAATTTATGTGAGTGAGTTGGGGTTTTTTTGGCAATCAGTCAGCCACATCACCACGGACCAACATCTCGTCGGTCTCGGGGCTCCTGTCTCTCCGGGCTAAATGAGGTGCCCGAGCGGGACTCGAACCACAACAACCAAAGTTGACAGATTGCTGAACAGACGCGCTACCCACTGCATCATCCTGCGGTCCATATTTGTATGCAAATATGTAAAATATGATAATTGAGAATTATTGATACATGTTTATACATGGGGCGAAAACCTGATGTTGTTCTCCCAACTGGAGAGAATGTTTCAGTAGCCAATACGTGTGTTGGGTTCTTCACAGAGAAGACCCATACTTTACGTCACAAGCTGCTACGGGTTATTATCAAAGGTCAGTGTCTTGTAAACTTTTTTTTAAGTAATGAAGTGAAAAACTAAAAACAACTCAAATGTTATAGTCAAAACACCAAGATGATGTTCCTAAAATGTGGATATCTATACCCTGATCCGCAGAAGAAACATCGTTGTTTCATACATGTAGGTGCAGTGTCATGCGGGGAATATGCAATGTGACATCTGTGTTGTATGACACCGATACGAGTTATCCAAATACCGGGACATCAATTTATGTAATGCCACACTCTTACGTTAAGAATCGTATTACGTTACCAATCTAAACATAGCCAAAGAGGCGTTAGATAAAGGGGGACACCTGGGGACTTTTAGTATGTTATCTATGAGGGTCTGTAGAACAAATCTGCTCTTTTCATCTCCCCTTTAATTTTTCCCTTATTTTTCAAAATATGGGCTAATTGACAGGACTCCAGATATTGAACTCCGAAATTCGATTTCATTTAAAAAATGGTTCTATCGAGAACGGTTATGGACCCTTGCTATTTGGAACAATGACATTCTTTGACATTACATGCATGTAATGGATATTGATATTCTGTTTATGTAAAGGGTTAGCCTCGAAACTACTAGATGTCTGCGACCTGGAGAATAGTTTGTAGTTAACCGGGTTTTAACAATATTTCAATCACATAGTTATGGGCAGATGGGAATACTATGACAATAACAATCTGACATATAGACAGACAAAGAAATAAATCTGGGATAACCTTTCACTTGAAAGCAGGAGAGATACAAAATGGTTGCGCAATCTCCGGACAGTGAATTGACATGAGGTAACGGAGCAGTGTAACAATCAATTGACAATCTTCCCCACTGTATGTTAAACACATTACAGTTAGCTTTTCATTCAAATGTCATGGGAAATGACCCTTTTTAATGAAGAGTTTTAAAGCTGTTCAGTTGCATTGAGCCATTTGGCTTTACTAAGCCACAGAGGATTTCACCCACAGAATGGAAACACAACACAGGACGTCATAAACGTCGTAAGTACTAAAGAATCTCGAAGGAGGTATTATTATTATTATTATTATGTGTTTTAATTTACTGGTTTTAATACACTAGTCCAAAGAAGTCAGTGTATCCAAAATCCACATGTTGGCACACATGCCACATGCCAATTATATGTGTGTATGTTTAATGAGACATTCACAACCAACAGATGCAAGTGCTGCATGTACCGACACATCATCAATTTCAGATTTTGAGGAACATGTCACATGAAGCAAATTTTCCAAAAATTCAATAACCTCCAGCAATACCTTCAAGGTAATTGGTAAATTGTCAGTAGTAACAATAATACTTTAAAACACACTTTCTAAAAATAGACTCATATGACAAGTTCCGGCAAACCGTCAAACAGACAAAACTATCAGTTTACGCTTAAAGTCGGTTTGATCCCTAACTTCAGACAGACATACAGACATTTTATTCAATCATCAGGCCAACGGCTCATTAAACATACAATGTACAGTAATAAACATAGTGCGCTATAATTTACATAATTTCTATATCACCTGTTTTTCAAAAAAGTGTCAACATTATGTAAAAATAGACAGAGATGTTTAATAATAGCTTTGTCTTCAGACTATAACAGAGTAATGAAATTTACAATTGACAGAGTAGGACTGAGGTAATTTGATTAAAATTTACCTCTAAAAGTTTGCAAATGCTCACAAACAAATATAACCCTGTAAGGCCCGCTATGTGAAATACTCGAAGAAAAATCGCAATTAACAGTATAACATTGTTTTGACCCTAAAAGAAGTATTCCGTAAAGAAAAATCATTTTTGTATAATTTTGTTGATTTTGTGAGAATGTTGCAAATTTGCAACATCGGGCCTATAAGGTACTTTGAGGTGATTTTTGAAGACTCTCATTGGAAGAAGTTATATTGATAACATCGTGCATAAGGGAAAGGAGAAAGAGTAAAAAGTCATTTTAAGAAGAAATTCATTGTAATTCACTTCAAAAAATCAAAATACAATAACAAAACAGCAAACACATCAATCCAGCAATGTTGTATTAACCCATGTCAAACAGTCCAGCAGTGGTGTATTAACCCATGTAAAACAATCCAACAGTGGTGTATTAACCCATGTAAAACAATCCAGCAGTAGTGTATTAAACCCATATGAAACAACCCAATAGTGGTGTATTAACCCATGTCACACAATCCAGCAGTGGTGTATTAACCCATGTAAAACAATCCAGCAGTGGTGTATTAACCCATATGAAACAACCGAACAGGCGTGTATTAACCCATGTAAAACAATCCAGCAGTGGTGTATTAACCCATGTAAAACAATCCAGTAGTGGTGTATTAAACCCATATGAAACAACCAAGCAGTGGTGTATTAACCCATGTGAAACAATCCATCAGCAGTGTATTAACTCATGTAAAACAATACAGCAGCGATGTATTAAGCCATGTGAAACAATCAATCAGTAGTGTATTAACCCATGTAAAGCAATCCAGCAGTGGTATAGAAGTCGGAGATCATTCCAGTACCTAAAAAGAACAATCCGCAGAAGCTAAACGACTTCAGATCGGTTGCCCTAACGTCCATAGCAAAGAAGTCACTCGAACTGATTATACTCAAATATCTTCGCCAACAAGTTATTCATCTTCTGGACCCTCTACAATTCGCCTACAGACCGAAGCGAGGTGTTGTTGACGCAACTCTGACTCTTCTGAATGCTGCGTACAAACATCTCGAGACACCCAAGTCATACGTAAGAATCCTCTTTGTGGACTTCTCTTCAGCATTTAATACTATCCAGCCACATCTACTGATTGATAAGCTGTTGGGTCTGGGCGTCAATCCAACTCTAATCAAGTGGATTGGGAACTTTCTCGTGGACCGACCACAGTACGTGAAAGTCAACGGTACTCGATCAGACACTCGGATCACGTGCACTGGTGCGCCGCAAGGCTGTGTGATATCTCCCGTGCTTTTCACACTTTATACAAATGACTGCACAAGTACCCATGAGAACTGTTTAACTGTTAAGTTTGCTGACGATGCTGCAATTGTAGGTCAGATGAAGGACTGTATATCGGAGCAGCAATATAGGGATGATATAAATCAGTTTCAGCCTGGTTTAAGGATAATTATCTGCTACTGAACGTTAAGAAGACCAAGGAGGTCACTATCGATTTTAGAAGGAAACCCTCTGCATTAGTTCCAGGTCAGAGATGTGGAAAACGTGAAATACTATGTCCGACTCAGGAAATTTTGAACACGGACAAGTTAATTTTTTCACGCTAGTCGTCCGCGGGCAAGTAGAAAATTTTAGTTACTTTTTAAAATAAATCAACGAAACTGCGCTTACCGCGAGTACTAAACCCCCCACGAGTGTCACTGTGTCCTCTCTACTAGACTAATTATTAGTCCCTGGAATATTATTATTGTAAACTGTAATTTTTTTTAAAATTCTAAAGCAGCCCAGAGACAAGCTTAATTCTAGACTTGCTAAACTGAGACTGGTATTGGATAAAATTAGTTATTTAGGGTCTGTGAGACAGACTACCTCTCTACGTACAAGCGTTGTTAAATTCGTGGAAGCTGATCTAAAAATAGCACATTTCTTGGAATTAAAAAGCGATGCGGACACTCCAAACATTGTGATACTGCTTCAAATGAATGCACAGCGTTGTACGGAACTTTCTTTTTATCTCGCTGTCATGCACATTAGTTTGGAAGCATGAATAAGTTTCTAATCAGAAAAGAGGAGGCGGGACAAACTACGGGGAGAGAACATTTGCCAAGCAAAAGTTTAAAGCCAATAATACAGCTCAGCAGTGTAAGCTTATGTGACTTATCATGATGGGTGCAGTGTGCATCCTATAAGTTATTGGTTCCTGTCCTGTGAAAATTCAATTAGTTAAAATAAGACAAAATTGTTGGTACATCAATTGTCTTGCTTACAGCATTTAATTGCTTGATTTCAAAACGCAGTTGATAAAGTGGAGATGAGGTTTTCTGCTTGATTTAAGCTGTTAAATTTTGGACAAGTGGAGTTAGGCTGCGGAGAAGTAGATTTTGGCTGTTTACTTGTCCGTGGACAAGGGAAGAAAATTGGTATTTCTACACCCCTGCAGTTGTTGTTGATAACCAGGATGTTGAAATTGTTAATGAGTATAAGTACCTGGGAACTGTTATTGATTCTTATCTCAACTGGAATTTTAATATAGATTTTATCTACAACAAATGTCAGCGACGTCTTCATCTTATGCGTAAGCTTCGCTC